>JAGKTI010000567.1:21650-57251 GCA_018397915.1 Birgus latro | reverse complement strand
TGTCTCTGTGCTCTGCTTTTGGTTCCTACCTCCTTGCATAATAATAATACTAAACTAAATTTAATAGATAGAGAGATAATAACCAAAGACGAAGCATTGTAATCATTACAGTCCAGCAAAATGCACTTAAAATCTGTCCACTTTAATTTTGCGGCTTATTTCCTCCTTTTGCGGCTTATTTCCCATAGCTAAAAGCAAAATAAAACAATACTACGGCTCTACATCCAGTTCATAACACCGTATTCTAATGCTACATGCTACAGCTAGGCCACTGAGCTCTATACTATGGAGTGGCTACCGCCGCAGCGAGCGTGTGGCTTTGCCAGCCATATTGAAATACCGCACACGTCCCCTCCACCATGTTGTCTCGGTTTCGCTGTTGCTTCCGCAAGCTCCTCAGTGGACCATGGCACTGTATTTTCCGGATTCACATAAACATGTCTGCTACCCAAGAGAAAGCCTCTCCGTAGTATACAGCTCAGTGAGCTCGGCATCCAAGCTAGAGATTAGGTAACTTTAGGCCAAGTTAAAGTGGGCAGAGTATTGGAAATAAGTGTGTAAACAGCAAAAGGTATTTTTGCTTACCATTTCTTACGTGCTTCAGTAAGAAAAGCATCAGTGAACAAGACGAAATTTGAGTATGCTCGCACTTGACAGTTACATTTTTCTCTTCATTCCAGGCCAGCAAACCACCATTCCAGATGAACAACCTACGCAGACGACTTTGCAAGGCGGGAACACAACTGACAACATCGCCCATGACGAGTCTTGGAAGTACTTGACTATTGTGTTGATACTAGTGCTCATCTTCGCCTTGGGAGGCTTCTGTGTGGTTAAATTATATCGACAGATGAGGAAGAATTTGGGAAAGGAAGAAACACTGGTGACTTACAGCACGGAAATCGAGGAAACAAATAAAAATCCAAGAACAATGAGTCTGTTAACGACGTCTGAGAATTGCCATCAGTCCCGCGAGTCTAGACCAACCATCTCCACTGGGATGGACATTGCGCGGAACAGTCGAGTTCCTTCAGCGTCTCCCGATTTGAAAATTCCTCCCTCAACACCTCCACTGACCCTTCCTCCCTCACCTCCTCCACCTCCGAGGCCCTCCTACATCCCACCTCCACCACAACTTGAAATAATACAGGCAAATAATGATGATAATCACTACGATGATGAGAATGACTACGACTACATAGACCTCAACGTCTTCAAGGAACAGATGGAAAAAGAGAGACTGGAGAGGGAAGGCAAAGCGAAACTGATGATGAAGGAAATCGAAATTATGAATCTAGATCGCTATGATTCTGAGAACTCTTTGTATGAGGAATTCAAGAGCAAAGAGAACGAAATGAACAAATACGAGAAACCTCATACAGAAAACAGAAAGGCCGAAGGTTATGGAAACCATTTCAGAAATGGAAAACCGCGGCCAAATGTACCAGGGTACAAAAATGACCAAGACGATGATGGATATGAAAAAATTAACTTTAAAAATGAACCTAAGCAGGGAGACGAAAAAAGAATGCAAAATTGTGGGAATACATTGAACGATGGTGAAAACATTGACAAAGGCGAACGGGCGGTACCCGGAGACTGTGAAGATGGACAAGGCAAGAAAAGCAGTGACGAAGATGAACTAGAAGACGGTGAAAGCAGTGACAAAAATGAAAAAGATGACGAAAGCAGTGACGATGAACAATATAACAAAAGCATTGACGAAGACAAACAAGATGACGAAAGCAGTGACGAAGATGAACAATATAACAAAAGCAGTGACGAAGATGAACAACAAGATGACGATGGCAGTGACGAAGATGAACAGTATAACAAAAGTAGTGCCGAAGATGAACAACAAGATGACGAAAACAGTGACGATGAACAATATAACAAAAGCAGTGACGAAGACGAACGAAATAACAAAAGCAACGACACAGATGACCAGTGACGAGGAAGAACAAAATGACAAAAGCAGTGACGAAGATGAACAAAATGACAAAAGCAGAGATAATGATGATAATGATGCAACAGAGAAGAGTGATTATGATGATGAACAAAGAAATTGCTAATTTCTTCAATTTGTTTTATTCGTGGTCTCGTCAATTTTCTTAAAGTAGTAGTAATGGTAATAGTTGCAGTAGCAGTAGTTGTAGGTTCATCCGAAATGAGAACATGTGGACAGCAGGCCAAGTTGCCCTTCTTCACTTCACCATCCTCCTTTGGGGGATGGGTAAGAAGTGGAGAGATCGCTTGTGTTATCGGACAAATGACTCGCCCACGAGAGGGAAAACTAATGTATCTTCCCGTCACTTTTTTACTGTTAATTTTATTTAAAGGCTAACTACAGTATTTATATAGAATGGAAGAGTGTGTTATAAGAATACATTTATTTAGGTTATACATCAGTGTAGTGGAGCATTAGTAAAGAATGTTAAAATGAGCTTGAGAGAGAGTTATTATTAAATGTTCTGAATCTCTCCAATTATAAACCAAAGCATATCTCACTTGAAGCTGTTTCACTTGAAATAGCATCTTGCCTTCACACATCCTAGACTTTAAGTTAGGACGGGGTGTATTCAACAAGGAATGAATGAATGTTAAGAAGCTGATAATATTTTGTATGAAAAATGTTACAGGCAGTAGAAAATGATGCAGGTAAAACTGACAAAGCCATTCCTGTAACACACACAACAAAATTAACAGTTTGTAGTAAGGGGGGAGGGACACTGTATATTGTAGATATGCTTAAGAATGTCAAAGTCTTTTCAGTCTTTCAACAATGATAATGCAAATATTGAAAAGTAGTGAAGTATTTTATATAATACAGTAAGCGTAATTCTGTTACGAAAACAGAAGACACAGCAGTCCAAAAAAATATACAGTTTATGTACAGTATGTGCACAGTTTATGTATGGATGAAGTTAGTGACAAATATTTGCATATTAATCCACCATGTCTCAAATTCTGGTCTGTCACTTTTTCCCTGATGCACCACATTAGAGAACTATCTAGGGACATAGAAACATACTAAGCTTCTTTCAGCTTAGGCATATTAGCCAAATGAGTCAAATGAAGTGATATTTCAAAACTGTCACTGACTATATACTTGAATCCAAATACTATATTGACCCCAGTGATCAGTGATTGCACAATGGGTGCTGTTGCTATTTGCATTTTTTAAAAGTCAGACATTGCTGAATGTTCTGAGTATTTCATACTGAAGGTACCGTGTATGAAGCTCCTTTTTTTACTGTATTAACAAAAATAGCAGGCATGAACATAATTCAGAAGTTACTACACATGTTGAATAACAGAATACAGTACTGTATTCACTCATGAAGATTTTGCTCCTAATATGTCTGTTAAAAATGCACAAAAGAGCTTTAACATTCTCACTGTAGTAATAAACCACTTGTCAGCACAATAAATGCATTAGACTCAACTTGTTCCGACTCATCATTGTTATGACACTTCACCTACACAGGCACAGTACTGTATCTCAAAAATTACAAGTTGTACGACATGGATCTGCTTTCTAGTCACTCTGATCTATTTTTTTCCTAGCTGTTTCAATTACAAGTCTATGTAATTCACTTTTGTATTTCTTATTTCTTCCTTGCTGAATCCAGACTACATAATTCATTCATGTCTTTTTTATTTTTAACTACGGGTTCTAAATATAGCTTTCATTAACCTCTTCATCCCTTAAAAAAAAAAAAAACTCCATGATGAAGAAAATCGACTGGAAATGGCAAGAATAAGCCAATACAATACCTGTAAACCAAATTCAAAGGGTTAAGCATATCAGTGCAATAATGTCCTTTTCATTATACAGACACTCTAAATTAAGCAAGGGTTTATTCCCACAAGGTTTTGCATGTCAGAATTTATGTCTGATTTACTTTGCTACATAACCAGAGAGCACATACAGTGCATGCATTACAAATAAAAATAAACCTACCATACACACTGTGCTAATAATAACTACCATAATCAAACTGTACACACTACAGTTGTTACTATTGCTGCCCAGGTTCATCTAAATGTAAACCTGGTGGATTGCAGGCTGAAGTTGGCACTCTCCTGCAACCAATCATACTCCTTGCTGGGGATAGGAAGGAAGCTGTGGGACGTTTGTACAACCGGGGTTACATAGATGCCACCATGTGAAGGTGTCCCTCAACAGCACTACACACACTGCAGTAATGTAAATGTACTGAACACACTGATCCTGAGGTCAAATTCCCCAAAGTTGCAATTTGCATGGTCAAGGGAGTGAGTCTATATTTTTGCTATTTCAAGAAAGTTTTCTTCAACTTAGGAAAGACCTGTCATAGTGAAGGGGTTAAAGCTGCTTATAGTTCACTGCTGTAAAAATCTACTGAGAGTTCAATGCATGGATACACTATGCTGAAAGCATTAAGGGTGGAAAGGAAAAAACTACTGTACAGTACTCATTACTTTATGTTCAGCTCACGGGACAAAACCAAATGCTACAACAAGCTATGTACAGTACAGTAGTTGTAGTCAACAGATCTTTTACACCATGTTAAATCATGTCAGACCCTATCGCTGGTCTACAGTGAACCCTTACTACAATGGACACTATATTATGAACCCTTCCTTTACCAGACACTTTTAGCACGTCGGAATGACACTGTATTTAATATTTCAGCATAAAAGCTGCTTTAGCATCTAATTGCCATTTCTTTACAACAGACTTTTCTTAAGGTTGGACTAATGCACATGGGGCCTGCCTAGTCTGATCTGCACCCTTGACCTGTAATCATTATTGAACTTCTCAGTTACCATTCTGTACATTAATTTTGATTTGTTATTTATTTTTGCTCACATTACACTATAAACATTCCACCTGCTGATTCAGATTTTTTGTTTTCATTTAAGGTATGAATGCAGTAACAGAAACTATACTCTAAAGGAATGACCTCTATGTTTTATACCACACAGGTTCAAATTATGGTAATAATGTACTGTACTTTTGACTATAACAGACTTGGCTTCCTCACAATTAGTCTGTTATAAAGTGGATTCACAGCATGTAACAAAATTCAAACAGGTTTGAAAGATTTAACTACTGATGATCCCTAGCCCCATTTAGCTTAGATGACTGCCAAATGTATGTGTAGTAAAACTGGAAAGTCAATCTGACTAGCAACCAAGGAGACTTATTCCTAACTCATAAGTAAGTCTGATCAAATTTCATGCAACCATGACAAGGTAATCAAGTAACAGGAAAGGTCCAGTTCTCTCAGATGAAAGCAAAGCGATTACAGTTTGAAAAACCAGGAAGTGTACAAGATTCAGTGACCACAGCTGTATATGGCAACTATATAATCTCTTACTGCTAATATTTATATACACACAGTCAGTCTAGTGTATTCTGCTCTATCTTGCCCATTCACGAATCAACCCCTTAAATCCTGGTGACACCGTCTTTTTATTCTTCCTGCTACAACATACTTTTACTCAACTTGCAAAGGCCATACTAAAGGGGTTTATTAAGGCTATGTCTAACCCCTCTACTTGGAAAATTCTCTCTTGAGCTGAGTAAAACTCAGGGGAGAGAAAAAAAAAAAAAAAGGAAGAGACGTCACCAGGTTTAGTGGGTTAAAAACAATCAAAAGTTACACTTTATCACAATACTTAACCAGAATGATGCTTCAACCACAGTTGAAACAAGTACTGGTCTATACAAGCTAATAATATTATAAACCACACTTTTAATCCCTTTTATTCACATAACATTTACTGTATTTTGGTTCATTTCCATTATCTCCTGGTGATTCTGTTTGATTTAGGACTGACTTTTTGAACTGGAGGACTTAGGTACAGCCTTCATTAACCTCCACACTACAGTGCCAATCTCCTAAATTGGATGCAACTGACGGGGAGTATGGGGGTAGCAAGACCTGACTAAATATACGTCACCTGATTTGAATGATTAATACAGCCAAGTGAAAAATCTTTATTATACATCCCAATTTCTGACTTTTTAAAAAATTACCTTTTGTGTGTGGACATCTGTGTTCACGCTGCCTACAGCATCTTGGTAGTGAAAGGGTTCATGAAGACTATATTGTATATGCTCCTCACAATTCAAAAGTCTCTCTAAAGCTGAATAATAATATCTATCAGTACCAAGAATAAAACAAGAAATACAATCATACTGAAGGGGTGGAGTCCACAGAAAATAACTAACTGATCATCAAAACTGCATTGTTATATATACAGTAGCTCATACATTTCAAATTGTCCCCCTCAAAGTGAATAAACCATCTGTCAGTATCAACAATAAAAACAAAGAAAAATCATCATACCAATGCATTTAAGGCCACATGATATAAAAACTGACTTCCTTATACAGTAATTGCATTGCTACCCAAAAAGCTTAAAGTTGCTTGTGTCCCCCAATTTACAGTACAATTTGTCCACAGTAAGGGAAGTGTTCTAAAATAGAACATCTTTTTACCCACAGTTCTATACAATATCTAAAGTCAGATGCCTCAGACCTGGAAGGGTTGGCCACAAATGAATTAACTCCATGTCACCATGTCCTCAGCACCCAGGCTGTTCTCGCCCCACCTCATATTCCTCTTGCCAATACATCTCCTCATCCTATCCTCCCACCTCATCCTTAGTGTCCCCTTTCCCCTCCCCACCTCTACCTTACTCACATACAAATCCCTAGTCTCCCTCTTCCCCTCATTTACACACACACACACACACACACTCCCAATCAATTTGTCATTCTCAATTGCTGCAGTAAACTGGGAAAAGCTTGCAATTCAACTTTAAAAGTAGTACAGCAAAAATGGAAGTAAAAAAAAAGTTACTTAACTAGGACTTTCTATATGAACTGCACAGAAAAAGGTTGAGATGATGAATACATCCCTTACTTCTGAAACCCCTTCAAATTTTAATTATCCTGCTCCCTTCAATCAGTTTTATCCAGCTTAGGATAAGACATCAGGGCCTGTATTATCATCAGTTTAGGAAGCTCTCTGACACCTTTTCCTAAGTGATTTAGTTTGATTATTATGCCTTATTGACCTCTTCTGTTACATAAATTCTTCCAGTGTCACCATACTCTGCATAAATAACATACAAAAGGATATTAACCTCCCATATCCAAAAATAAATTGCTGAGGAAAAGGCATTAGGGAGCTTCCTTAACTGATGAGAATACAGGCTCAGGTTGTGATGGGGTTAATGAAGACTTTTTAACCATCAATACAAAGTCTCTCCTAAGCATTACAAAACTATCCAGAGGTAACAAAATTGAAGAGGAAAATAAGTCACCTGATGGATGGGGTTAAGAAATCTTAGTATCAAAATTCTCAGCAAAGTATGAAGTGATGGTTATAGACTGGTACATTTAGACAAAAAAATTTATACTGATGGGGGTATTTGATGAAGTGGGTGCGTTGTTCCCCTGCCCATTAATCCCATCGCCAAGATTCTACATTATTTCTATTTCATTCCAACCCCATGCAACTTTATACAGTTTAATGGAGGCATTTCTTAGGGTTAGAAACTATCCCCAGTACAGGAAACCCTTCAGTACAACAAGGGTTGCTTTTATTTGGAGTTACAGTAAGACCTCAATATGGCGAATTTTAATATACCAGAATTTGCTTTTATTCGACTCGAGGAGCCGACCGGACTAAATTCTTCTATATCAGAAAAGTCCGATAAAGCCAAAAGCGGTCCGGACTGCCTGACCACTTCAGCTATGTTCACCACAATAAGGTATATAAAAGTCATGTATATCAGTATACAGTACAGTATTTTTATACACATAATACCACTTGATTATGGTAGTGAAGGTATAGTACAGTACAGTACTGCATTGGTAGTGAAACCAGTTCAAAAACCATCGGTGCGATCCGGACTAAAGTCTGATATATCGGAAAAAGTCTGGCTTAGCGGAAGTGCGTATGTTGCTTTTATTAGAATTTCACTTTTCTTAATGGCTTGGGCCCCAATTAGTCCATTATAGTGAGGTTTTACTGTAATATTTTTGGCATGGTGATAAAAAGGCATCTGTATTTTCAGTGCATATAAATGTTCAATACTGATATTTTCACCATATCACTAAAACTGCAAAAATCACAATGTTCCCCATAGAACAGAAGTTTATTTCCTCTTGGAAACAAAGATAAAATGTGCTCAAATATCCATTTTTAGTATTTGCTAGAAACTGGATAGTGGTGGGCACTGTGCTGCTGGTTACGGATGGCATAAAGTGATAAAACTGTGAGTGAAAGGCACAGCACAACAAAGCAGGTTCCACATGACTCCTATCAGGTGAGAAACTGCAAATTCTGGTATATCATCATCAATTATACTTAGTAGTGTAAGGTAGAGATGCAGTGAGATATTATTTCCATTATAAGCACCTCTGGACAACTTATTTTGAGATTCTATACCACCACCATATGTTATGAATGGAGAAACTGTTATCAAGCACTCTCACATGACAAACTTCAAACCAAGTGAAGCACTTACATCCATGTTTTTCCGCTGTTAAACAAAAGCTGTAATGATACAGTAGTCATTTCTAGATGCTGTTCAGCAGCATTTGTTGTTTTTATGACAGAATAACATGTATTGAATGGCAGCATACCTGTATTATAGGCCTGTGCCTTTGTAACTGACAACAGGTTACTATATTCAGTGCAGTATATCCTGATGTGTCAGTTAATTCCTTTTTAAAACTCATCATCATATGATGAAAATATGATGCCTTTCATTATAAATTTTCAAAACCTTCCTAGCACTCCCAGAAAATTTTAAGAGCTACCTCTCATACTGGACATTAGAACTGCTCAAAAAGGTAAAGCATTCAGTATGGTCGGCCGGAAGGATAATGTAACGCAGGTCAGTGTATCGTCTTTTATTTTCACTCGCCCTGTCTTAAAACCAACAAAAGATATAAAACTGCAAGACCTGACATTGCCACCATGTCATAAATATGGTGGATGTGTTCTATATACATTATCTTTCTGGCATCTGGGTAGTATATGTTGGACCCATTCTGACTCCTTCCATTATACCATACAGTGCTGAATCCCTCCACTATAATGCTCACTTGACTCCCTGCCATTGCTAGACACTTTTAATAATTTAACGAGACACCCTCATAATGAAGGGGGTTACAATACATTCATTAATGCCTAAAATCACGGTGACGTCATTTTTATTTATTCTTGCTGCTAACATGTGATTTTAATTCTTAAGAAAAACATCTTGCATCGAAGGGATTTATTTAGGCTATATCTAGCCCCTACAGTTCAAAATGTCTGTCCTAGCTGGGGGGGGGGGAGGGTAAGGCATCCCCATACTATATTATCCACTGTATAATTTCTGGCTACCATTGATGATTCTGTTCAACCTGAGACACCTCCAACCCCCTCCTCCTGTATCTAAGGGATCAAACAAGTCTCTCCATTAACACCTCCACAATGGTGGTTTAATCATTTTTTTTCTTACTAGCATGAAGCACTTTCTTCCCCCCCCCTCTCCCCTTCCTATCTCATCACTCAGCTGATGGATTTTGGCTTAAGTGACACTCCCTTGTTGTTGTTGTTGTTGACCCTAGACTCAACTAGATGTGAACTTGGTGAACTACAGGCTGAAGATGCCTTCTGCAATCCACTGTTCTCCTTTCAGTGGATAGAGAAGGAGATGACAGACGTTTGTTTAACTGGGCAGCAGAGTGTCACCATGTGAAGGTGTCACTCATCAGCACCTGCAAGGGTTAGGAGGAGTCTCCACTGACCCCTTAAGCTCAGTGATGCCTTCTTACATAGAGTCTTCGCAAACCCCTTCATCACCACAAAACATGTCTTAATCTGACAAAGATCCTTAACCCGTTTCAGATCAAATGATCGCCAAATGCAATCATACTGGAGGGTTGATCTGAGTAGTATACAAGACTCATTCCTATGTCACAACTAAAGCTCACTGAGTGTCACGCAACCAGTTCCATCAGATGAAAAACTTAATACCTTTCTAATACAGCAATGCTTGTTCATTTTATTACTGCTATTGGCAACTGATTTAATTCAAGACCCCTTGTCATTAAATGGTTAAATGTCTACATAAATCCCTTCATTACTATCATGTCTTAAATTATACTGTTATTGCCAAATGATTTTATTCAGCTTAGGAGCAGCCCATCATAGTGAAGGGGATAATGCCCTATTACTGACCACTTTGGTAATGTTTGCTCATTGCTTGTACCTGCTACACTAAATATATACACACAAAATCCTTCAAAGATATAAATACAACAGAGTTACCATTCCCAGAGATGTGAAAATTTGTAATACTTGTATTAATATTACAAATTATACACATCTATTTTCATGACAAAAATATAATAGCTATTGTACTAGTATAATTTCCAAATGTGTAAAAATTTGCAATATGAATGTCTATCATGAATAATATATACAGTATTTCTAAACTGATGTCAAAAATATAATTATGAATGACAGCATCATTCTTGTATGTCTGAATGTTTGCAATATGACTTCCTTATAAGAAAATACATAATTTTCAACTGTAAAAAATACATAAATCTAACATGTTAAAAATATATAACTCACAATATCATTCCAAAAAGGAATAAAATCTGAGAGCTCCCTATAGACTGTTAAAAGTTTACGACAAGATAAGTTTCATCATGGTGTAATTTATGATACAAATTCAGCAAAAATACAAAGGTTGGCTTCACAGGTTAGGTCCCATTAGGCTTCGTTTGTGTGTAAAAATCATGAGGTTCTATAATTAATAATGTTAAAATTACACATTTCTAAATATTCTAGATCTATTATTTTTATATCTGGGTTATATATTTTCTGAACTTGGAAATATAAAATAGTCATAAAAATAAAAAAATAAAGTTCCCCAAAATTTCACCCCTCAGACTGACAATTTGCATTATGAGTGTCTATTAACCTTCTCAGCCCAGTGATGTATTCTTAAATCTAGTCTTCCCACCACCAGATGATTTATTCTCCCTGGAAGAGACACTTGAACTGGAGGGGTTAGACACAGTCTTAATTAACTTCTTGAATAATAAAGCTAATTGAAAATGTTGAAAATAATCTGGTGGCGACTTAGAAAATAAATCATCGTAATGAAGAGGTTAATGAAAAATAATTCTAGATCAGTATCGATGATGTTTCACTTGGTCCCCCAACGCAAGGAAGAGTTGGTGATTTGTGACTGTTTGGGTCATCTTCTCATCCACTGGAGGCTTTCTAGCATCTACTCCTTATCAATATTTGCATACCTTACTCTTCAGGCAGGTCCCTTTATACGAGTGGGATGTGTCAGTGGAGGACTGCTTGGATGGTGAAAAATCATGTCTATCTATCTATCTATTGCCAGACGCCTCAATCCCGAACGGGGTGGCCAAAAACAAATCGCTTCCATGTCACTCTGTCCCCTGCCATTTCACTACCACGCTCCCAACTCACACCCCCCTCTCTCATATACCTCTCCACTCCATCCCTCCATCTCATCCTTGGCCTCCCCCTCCCTCTCGCCCCCTCCACCTCACTCACATACACTCTCCTCGTCAATCTTTCACTCTCCATCCTCTCCACATGCCCAAACCACCTTAACGTGTTTCTCCTAACGCTTTCCATCACGTCCTCAACCACACCACAACGCTCCTTCACTTCCTCATTTGTTAGTCTGTCTCTCCATGTGACTCCACATGCTCCTCTCAAATAACTCATTTCCACTGCTCTCACTCTTGACTTCTGTCCTTCCAACAGGGTCCAAGCTTCACTTCCATATGTCAGAAAAATCATGTAACAGTGATAAATAGGATTGCAAAAATTCATATAATGAAGTGAAAAACAGGATGGCAATAACTCTTGTAACAGAGCACATAACTTTTGGGAACAATGGGGTTAGCTTAACTGATCGTGCTTCCATCGCCAAATTAGGGTCTAAATCTGCCCATTCTTATACTGTATAATTGGTTTCCTGTATAGCGGACGCTCATATAATGGGACACGCCTGTACAGTATTTACTTTAACCTGACAGAGATCCCTAAACCCTTTCAGCTTGAATGATCACCAAGTGCTGCCTGACTCGAGGAACAACTTACACCAAATGAGACTTATTCTTACCTCGTAACTTAAGCTTGGTGAATTCCATGCAACCACAACTTCATATCTGAGTTGTGGGAGTGAAGCAATTATGTCAGGTAAGAGTAAACCATCTATACACCATACTGTTTTTGTTGTATCTTAATTTGTATGTCTTTTCAATACACCTATTAACAAATTTTGCTAACATAACATAGAAGAAAATATTAATTCATTACAGAAACAAACTAGTATGGAAGAAATGCCAGGGAGCCTTCTTAACTGACAAGAATGTGGTCCTTATCTGACTCAGGATGACCTACATATTTCATACACTTCTACAGACTACTGTAGAGAAATGTGAGCTACCATAAAAATAAAGTGCAGGGGATGAAGACAGTAATGAAGTCAACATCTGAATACAGGTGATAGGGCTGCAACTCAGCCATACAACCTAAAATGGAAAAAAAAAAAAATAATAATAATAATGATAAAGTAACAGCCAATCCCTCCTTACCCCTATGGAGGCTCTGGAGGGCCCAAGACTAAGCTACTATTGTCCATATAACTTAGACTACAGTATAGGAAACCATCTTACTTCCAGACCTGAGTAACCTAGCCCCAGGGACCTGCACTCTTGACAGGTAATAAGGGATTCAATGATCATGAGGTGATGAAAAATCCCCATCTCTTGATATTCAACCATGATGCACCAGTACAAAGATTCTCAAATAAGAGTTCATCCAGTACAGGAAATTCTTGTTATATTATGCTTTTTTAAAACATTTTTTTTGCTACTGATCGCACAATTATTTGCTGAAAAACTATGACAATTACACTATCACCCATGAAGCTGATCTGTCAGTTTCCCACAGTTTACATATCAACATATTTGGAACACATCAACATATATGAATTCTGTACAACAGAAACATCTGATAAAAGCAAATAAATAAGATATGCATTTTAGGTGGTAACTGATTTATAAATAACTGAATATACGGCTGAAACACAGTGCTGCAGGAAGACAGTGTGTAACATTAAGCTGAATGGAGTAAACAGCATTATTTAATACTGTAATGTTGGAAAGTATGGATAAGTTTGACATTAATTTTCAAAAACAATGTTCGCAAAAGCAAACCTACTATAAAATAATATGTCTCCACAGGTATGAGAGAACAAAACTTGCAACTGATGCAAAAAGGGATGCCGGGATGCCTTCACATGGTGGAACCTATAAAACCACATGGTTCTGTTGCCTGGTTATGTACATGCCCAACTCCCTTTCTATCCAACAACTCCCTTCCTGTCCCCCAAAAGGAGAATGGTGGACTATTGGAAAAGGGTAACTTTAGCCTGTAGTCCACCAGGTTCAAGTTCTGATGAGCCTGGGGCCCCAACCTCAAGCAGAACTCTTGCAACTGCCTTATGAATTTACTCAGGAGTAGGGGAACCTCTCAAACTGAATGTGTTAATGGAGATTGTTACTAACCCTTTCATTATGAGGGGGTCACTCCAAAGGTAGAAAAACTGTCTGATGGCAGCAAGAACATAATGGAAAAGAAAAAAAAAAACTCATAGTGAACATGGTAAAGGCCTCCCAAGTGCCCCTCCAAACTTTAAGTTCAATAAAATCTCACATCCACCATGTGCCTTGATTATACATTTGACACATTTGTGCCACCACCAGACAACTTCATTTAGCTAATGACTTTTCAGAATTTATTGGGTTGGATATAGCCACTGTTGATCCTTTCATTACTAGGATGCTCTCCAGATGTGAATAAATTCATCTGGTAGTCACATGAATAAGTCCTCAACACTGGGGGACTTATTACTTGTGACACTGAACTAAATCATTACACAGACACACCACCTCCAAGAAATATACAATGATACATACTGTGCAAGTCCTGAATGTGAAAAAGGCACAATACATTTCCGGGGGTGGGGTGATCACAAATAATCAAGTCACCCTACGGTACCCTAGGTGGACTCTTAACAGGATTTAGTGCCAATTTTGACCACCCTTGTGATCTTACTGAATTTCTGGCATAATAGAGCACAGTTAGTCCTTAAAGTTGTACATACATATACTTATATATTTTTTTACATTCCTTACTGGTATTAAATCAGCAGTGACCTACAGACAAGTTGCCTATTAACCATTTCAATCCAATGATGCTTATTTCGTAAAGTTTATTCTTCCTACTTTCAGATGATTTATTCAGCTTGGGAAAGAGTTTTCAAAATGAACAGGTTAGACACAGCCTTCAATAACCTTATCAGTACAAGAGATCTTCCCCAAGTTCAATCTAATTGTCTAGATGGAGCAAGAATACAGTGTAAAACGACACCACCATATTTAAGGCAATATGAGTTTCAATCCTGCGTACCAAGCTGATTAACCAGTTTCCTCCTAATTATATTACCAACTGCAAAAAAAATATCAAATTTGGAACACGATTCTTGTTTTATATGAGAAACTATCTATCTACAATCAGATGCCTTAATTTCATAAAGGATGGCCACAAACAAATCGCCTCCATGATGCCCTATCCTCTGTCATCTGGCTGCCCTTCCTCAAACTCACACCTCCCTCTCTCAAATCTTTCTCCTATCCATCCCTCCATCTCATCCTCAGTCTCTCCCTCCCTCTACCTCATTCACATACACATTCTCATTGCAAGTCAGAGATGTGCTAAAAAATATATAAAAAAATACAACACAACACATCATATAACTGGTAATGCAAATGGGGGAAACTGGCAAATGAGGTTTAGAAGGCATGAAAATTTACAAAGCTTTTTTTTGGGGGGGGGGGGGGGAAGGGGGGGGGAGGGGATTTTACTGTCGATCTGACAGAAAGAAAAAAGTCACAAAACATTAATATAACAAGGACTTAAGATTATACATTTATATACAAAGCCTATAACAATGAATAATGTCAGAAATATGAGAAACAATTTTGATTTTCGAACATTAATAAAATGTCATGTCACAAAACCCAGATGGATAAATTATCTTAAAAAATCATTTTAACATAATGCATGAGTTTGGAAAAAAAAAAATAATGAAAAGAAAGGAGAAAGAAAAAAAGTAATGGTCTGTAATGTAAGATGAAATAATGATGTAAATAAAATTGGAATTTGCAGATGATGTGGAAAAAGCTGTAACTACAACTAAGTAATACTGAAACTCAGGAATACACTACAAAGTATACTGTACTCACTAAACCTGACTAAAGCGCTATTTATGTCAATACACTTCAGGCTGCTCTCGGTCCATTACTACACTACAGGTATGAATGAACCCCCCAACATGATGACGTTTCAACCCTCTCGAGCAAATATTACTGCATTTTATTCCTGCTATCACCAAACAATTTAATTCAACTTAGGCCTCTAGTTGTGAAGTGGTTGATGAAGACAGACTGGTATTCTCATCAGTTGAGGAACCTCCCTAACACCTTTTTCTAAGTGATTTATTTTGTTTATTACACCTTACCATCTTCTGTCACAAATAAATCCTTCCAATACAACCATCCACTGCATAAATAACCAAGGATATTCAACAGCCATGTCTAAAAATAAATAGGAAAGGAAGGGGTGTTAGGGAGCTTTCTTACGCGATGAGAATAAGGGCCTTAATCTACCTCCTCCAGTTCAAAAAATCTCCCCAAAGCTTAGTAAAAACCATCTGGAACTAGCAGGAATAAACTGAAGAAAAAAAAAGAAAATGTTATCTGAGTGAAGAGGGTAAACATCATAGGAAGGAACTCTGGTAGTAATGGGATGAAAGGAGAATATTTCAAACCACTTTACAACATGAGGTCTTCCCTATGGTGCAATGTATATACAGTACCTATCACACTGATGGGGTTCATCATCAGCATATTCTGTAAAGCAATATAGTGAGAGAAGACAGTGAAAAAAATTACACCCAAAATATTACTGTGATATAAAATAGTAACTGTGTGAGATAACTTCATATATACTACATTCACTCAGTATGCAAATAAATCACTCCAAAGGTATGTGATCCATCAATATGCCAATTTCCAGGAAGGAAACTTAGAAACATGAACTTTCCCTATGCTTTCCCCTGAAGATCTGAGTACACAAAAGCACTGGTAAAACTCATGTTTCTTTATGGTTAGTCCTCATCATACCTAGCCTTTCTTGGTGTTCCATATTTGTTGTAAAGTCAGCAGTGCAAAAATTGCTTGTTCCTTTAATCAGAGGGTATATATTTTATTCTCATCTTGCCACCACAAGACAACTTTACTTATTTATGGGACTGTACACCCTCCAGGTCAAAGTCTATTACACTAAAATCTTTGTAAAATTATGTGGAAAAAGCAAGAATAATCCACTAAAATAAGTCATCTGCTTCTAGGGGTTAAATGTTCAATTGCTACCTATAAAGCTGATATGCAACTTCCCACTTTATTATATTCATTTCACCTAAAGTTGGCCGGGATTTTCACCTTTCTGCAGTTTATTTCACGTAACTCTGTAGTATGATAAGATGATACTATGGCTCTATACCCTTTCAATAGCACTTCTTCATAACCAGCATTATTCTGTATTAAACTGTCAGTCTCTCCTCATAGCTCAGTATTCAAGATGGAGGAAGAGTAATTTTAGGTCAGATGAGAATCAAAAGGGTATAGTAACATATGAATATATGAGAGGAAGGGTGGTGTGCTGCAGGAAGAGTTGTTACTGAGTACAGGAATGCCTAGAGGTTCTTCTGTCACATCCACCCCTCAGAGGATATCGCATCATGCAATAAACAGACAGATACTGCTGATAGACAAACACAGACAGCCAGATGGATAAACTGACACAGATAGACAGATAGATGGAGAGCACTACTGAAAAAGACAGAACATTTTGGAACATATCCCTGACTTATGATGAAGACTGCCTGTATTTCCTTCACTGGGATCAGCACACCCATGCACTGTTAACATATACCTTGCCTTGTCATTTCAAAAGACACTGTTGATGCCTGAGCTCCTACTTAGCACATCTCTTTTCCTGTTTCTCTGTCCTACCCAACCCATTTATAACAATGGGAAACTGGGTTTGGGTTATGATACACTACTGTTTTCATTATACTGTTTTTCTGGATCCTTGTTGTTATTGCGCTTACAAGGGTGTCTGAATGCGAAACCTGTGGACTGCCAGCCAAACTTACCCCTGTCCTGCAGTCCACCATCCTTCTTTCAAGGGACAGGGAGGGAACTAAGTGATGTACTGTATAACCAGGCAATGAAGCCAACTACAGTAATTTCAGTGCCACCCATGAAGGAATCTCTCTCCAGCACCTTTCTGGACCCTACAAACCCCATTTATAAAAGGGGAAAATTTGGTCACGATGATGAAACCTTGTCACTGATATAATACAAATTTGGAATAATAGGAAGACAATACAACTAAGACAAGACTAAAATAATACTTCAACTACAATTCAAGGATACATATATACTATCATTTCAGAGCCAAGATTCACAAAGCAACTTCAAATAAATTTCTCTTGTCCCTGGTATTTACATTTATAGGAAGAGAAAGACATGGGAAAAATCTGTACCCTGCTGTCCTCCACTTTCCTGCAACAACAAATTCTCTCAGTTCAGATCTGTTTTACCAAGATGGGCATGATAAGACTCTGCACTGTCCTATAAAAACAATTGTATATTATGACAACTAAGAATTACTGTATTTTATACAAGGGGCATAGTAAGGATCTACAGTCTCCTCTCCTCCCCCTCCTGTAAATGAACAAATCTCATAACGAGGATTTGCACAAAGAAGGGGGCATGGCAAGAATTTAGAATGTCCTTTCTTTCCCCTTCAGGGAAACAAAATCTTAGTTATGAAGGGGAACTTATTTCAAGTCTGCTTGCAAATCTACACCCCAAACCGTAACTACTTTAGATGGGTTAAATACAGTATATCAGCAATGTGCCAAATACAGTATATCATCTATATGATCAACTACTATAGTACCAGTATTTGTCACTGTTAAACTATAATGCACTTTGTGTACAATATTGGCAACTGATTCAGTGCTTCCCATGACTAGCAAGTGACATAAAGTAACTTTACTAAATCTCATTAGCTTTTAGTGGAGATTCCACTCATACACGAACACTTATGTGCATAGCCACACATACACCCACATGTAAATACAGATATATAATGGCACCAGCTGGCCATAATGATATTATAACAAAGCCAACAAACTGATTACACACACACACACACACACACACATACACACATACACACAGAATATGTCAGCATTAAAACAATGGAACACAGTGTCAGTTTGTTGATGCCCTCCAATATTAGTGAATTTCTTATTTTGTAGTGCAAAATACTGCTCTGACTTTGAAGGTTTCAAGTTCTTAATACATTGTCCTTAAATCACAATACTCTGTATATGACTCAACTTTAAAAATTGGTATATTATTCATTAATGCTACATTTAATATTTCATGGCTTATAATACACATACATGAGAAGTGTATATCTGTCAAGTGTTTGCCATTTCATCTTAACCATATAATGGTGTCTTGGCTCAGTATTTTTATTGGCTATAAAGACTTGCTAGCAACTCTCTAGGTTCCTTACCAGCCTAATTTTGCATATGGTACAGTAATATTCTCTTGTACTCGTATGTTATTTGTGGGAAGAGACAATACTAACAGCAGTAGCAGTCAGGACAGGAGGGTAGCTGAAGGACATCTGCAAAAGTAGGCAATGAAGCCACTTAGTTATTCCAGTGCCACAAGGTGAAGGCACCCCTCTCTACTACCTATACTGAAAAGCACAAATATAGCATACAAAACCATCAGAATGCAATATGCAGAATAAATAATTAAGAAGGTGTAAAGGAGCCTCTTAAAATAGGTCACTAGTCTTCCTCTTAACCTGACTCATATCTGCTTTCATCCCTACTTGCCTCATTTTCATCATCAATTTGTGTTACCTAATACTGTGCACTAAAATGATCTCTTCCTTCCTCAGTTACATCCTCCCCCTTTTCTGTCTCCTGTCTTATATACCTCCAGACTACATGCATCAAACTTAAGTCAATTTCACACTGCATATATCAAGGTTGTATCAAATTTCTACAATAAATTCTTCTCTCTCTCCGGGCTCATGTGAAATGCAAACTTAGTGTGCTACAGGCTTATGTTGCTCGTGCTGTCCAGGGGTGTCTGCATAACTAGGCAGTTGAGCCAGTTACAAATATGTCCCTCAACTACCTCCTTATCCTGAAAGGAGGATGGTGGAATACAGGATGAGTGCAACTTAGCCTGCAGCCCACTGGTTCACATTTCAGATGGCCTTGGGGCCACAACAACAAGAACAATTTTCACACATTCTCTCATGTCTAAACCACCACAGTCTAGTTTATAATTGGACTCCTTTATCATCTAACTACATACACAGATTCCTCCAGCCTTCTGGTCAAGTCTTGTAACTCTTGAGCTTCATTTTCATGATATCTCATTGTTTTCTTTAATTAGGAAGTAATGACCACTCCTTCCATCTTCAAGTCTGTATAATGATTCACCCTGCGACTTTCACACATTTTCTGTGTATGTCCAAATCACCCCAGTCTAACTTGTCTGTCTGTCTACAGCACAATGTCTTGATTCTGGAAGAAGTGGCTGCAGATGAACTTCCTCTGTGTCACCCTGTCCACCAACAGGATGCTCTCTCACCAACTAACATGCCCCTCCCTCATATACCTCTCCAATCCATCATTCCATCACCTTGGTCTCTCTCCCTCTTCCCCCTTCCCCCCTCCATCCACCTCATATATTCTCTCCTAGTCAGTCTTTCATTCTCCATTCTTCCCACTAGGCAAAACTAGCTGCCAATGCTGTAATAAACTGATAACAGTGATTACAGGAGCTTGCACACTGGCCCAGTCACAATAATCTAAGTCATCATCATCATCATCATCCGAACCTCCTTTCCCACCCTAGGGCAAGGTGAGGAGTAGCAACGTCCGGACAGCCCAAATTTGCCCAATCCAATGGGCTGTACTTTTATTATTTGGGGAGAATAAACTCGGTATTGTCAGTTCTTCCTCCTTCCATACTCCATTTTTTTCCCCATCTAGCAGTCCTATCTTTCACTCAATAATCCTATCAGCTTAAGACACCTTCTTCATTTTACTCTTGTTAACATCAGATTATTTTACACAATTAAGGGGACCCACTTCATGATGATGGAGTTAAAGAAGGCTATATCAACTCCTACAGTCTGAAATGTCCCTCCAAAGCTAAGTAAAATCATCTGGAGACAGCAAGAACAAAAACACTCTGCCATTATAGTGAAAAGGTTACAACACTCATCCCTTTCACATACCCGTAAAGGATACCCTCAAAATTTGTTGATGTTTTGTTCCCCTCCAACCCCACAAATACTAAAAACTATGAATACTCCTTGTGAAGCTAACTTACCTCTCAGAGCATAATTTACTCTGCAAAATGCTGATAATCAAACAGAAGCCACGCAGTCATTATATTACATGCAAACACAGCATTTAAAATAACATCTTAAAGCTCTTTCCCTTCCCTAAAATCCCATAAACAGATTTACACCACGTACTGTATAAATATATCCAGTACATGTACGGTAAAAATGAACAGTACAGTTATAAGAAACTTATCTCCTCTATTAAGTTTTTTCATGCTCTCTGAACTCTACTTCATCCCATCTTTGGTGAGGAAAAGAGGTCTGGATGATGATGCAAGTGTGTGCCTGCCACTATAAGCATATACTGCCTAATACATAAAGCGCACTGTGGCAGCAGCAAATTCCGCACAGTATAACCTCTCACTTATCTGAATGTAAAGTCACCATAGAAAATGGGCAACTATAAGGCCACTAACTGTTAAAACCTGCAAATTTCAAGGGCATCCTGTACCAAAAATGAAAAGTGGCAACTATAAAACCACTAAATGTTAAATCTTACAATCATAAACCTGCAATTTTAAGGGCATCCTGCACCAAACTCATAAAATACTGTACACTGGCCATTGCACTTAATCACTCCAGGTTTCAGTTCACTCATTCTCACTCACCCTCTATGCATTTCTTAGTCATTACCAAGGATTAACACAACTCCCGTAACAACCTATGCTTGTGGTCTGATCTGGTCTATTTTCACCCATACATCTCTCAAGCCTCTGTCCTAATGAAAACTTTGACTGCCACAGCGAGAAAAAAACAAC
Source organism: Birgus latro (assembly GCA_018397915.1). Classification (NCBI taxonomy): domain Eukaryota; kingdom Metazoa; phylum Arthropoda; class Malacostraca; order Decapoda; family Coenobitidae; genus Birgus; species Birgus latro. The sequence goes on along the minus strand of JAGKTI010000567.1, from coordinate 35,851 downwards.
ACTCAAGTTATTCTGTTTTACTTAAGTTCATGATCCAACTCTATATAAATGATTTTCACTGGTCACTTCGCTTACCAATTCATCATGTACTTCTTTATTTGTTAACTTATTTCACAAAATATACACAAAATTAATCTTCAGCCTATATCTGGAATTCCCACTAAGACAGTATGCTTAGGTTTTTTTTTTTTTCAGCTTCAGTGCAGTAACAGGCTGTTCTTTGGATACATAATTGCCACTGAACCAGAGTAAAAAATGTATTTAACATGTATACAGCCCTTTCTTAAGTGCATGATCATACTCCTGCCCCTGATCCCTCCTGAAAATAAGCACAACCTCAAATAAACCCATTTAGCTTGAGGATGTGCTTTAAATTTTATATTGGATAGTGCCAGACAGTCTCATTCATGAGAGACTCCTTGGGCTGAAAACATTAACAAACAGCAACCAGAAGTTTGCAATCAGTGTGTCCCAATCCACACAAAGCCTACCATTTATTATGTGCCTTCAGTGATTCTTCCTTATTCCACAGCTTCACTGACACTATCCAAGGACCTAAGAACAGTAAAATAAAAATTAAAAAAGGTCAGAGATATTTAGTTGCCCCTGTTGAGCCAGAGTATAGCCTTGATGATGAAGTATGCCACCCCCAATGAGTACATGATAACCTCCCTGTGTGCGCGCTGCTGTGCCTCCAGCTCCAGTGCCAACACGCGGCGGTTGAGGCGTCCCACTTGACGCCGCAGCAATGACACCTCTTCACCAGGGCTCAGGTCTGTGGTCACACATGCACCACCGTTGTCAACACTGATGGCAGAGGACAAACTCATCAATTTGGGATTCTAGTGATAAACCTTTCTATACAACGACATTACCATTATCATCACCCCATCTCCTTTTCCCACCCAAAGATGGGGTAAGGCAGGGTCCAAAAAGCAAGATGATGGGTAAAATTAATCAACAACAATGAGCGACAAACTTAATCACTCACTATCAATGCCATTGGAATCCTGAGTCCATTTCACAGGCATAACCATCCATACTTAAGCACTTCATATTACAGTGCCTATCAAAGAGAGTCAATCTACTAACTATTTATATTAAAAAAAAAAAAGGGGGGGGATGCCAAACTTTTCAAACCTTTGGCACATTCTCTTCATATGACCATACTGTACCTTCAACACACACTCTCTTTAACTCTGTTTTCCACAGACTTCCTTATTTCACAACTTTCAATAATCACATTACTGTATTTCTTAACCTATTCACTCTCCATCTTCCAAACACAACCCTCAGTAACCCCATCTCCACTGTTCTAACTCCTTGATTTTTGCTTTCATACCACAACAGTCTCATACCAATATGTTAATGTGTGCACTAAAACTCCTTCATGCAATCCTATGGCAACTGGCAGACACAGGCCTCTGTTTTGTATCAAGGACTTCATACCACCAGCCATTTACTTTTCCTGGGCCACCCTACTTTCTAATTCATTTGCACATACAGCATCTCTCTTTTCTATCACAACACCCAGGCACTGCAACTCCCTTACTTATTCAGGTCTCTCTCCACTCATCTGCATATTACACAGAACGTCAACTTCCCTTTCTACAACTATCACTTTATTCTTATGTACTAACTTGCCTAGCCCCGGGCTCCTACGCTCCTCTGTGGGGCGACACAGAATTAGATGATGGATGGATGGATGGACAATCGACAGACAAAATAAATGCCAACAAATATCTCCATTAGTCTCCAGAGGTCTTGTTCACTATTAGCAAGTTGCAGAGCATTCTCTGTAAACATCATATTTGTAATACTCCACCCTTCGCCATTCATTACAATCCTTATCCCTCTCTCTAAAATTTGAGTTTTTACCCCTCTCATAACTCATAACCCCATACACATATGATGATTCCTCCATATGCACAGGCTCCCTGTATGTAGATTCCTAGTACATGACCACCATAACCAGTACCAAAACCAATGTTTGTGCAGAAAAAGCATGGTGAGTGCTCAATGGCACTCAGCTCTGTAACAGTGGTTGAAATTGCCTTCCTGGTTAGTTTCTTTCTCTCTCTCTCTCTCTCTCTCTCTTTTTCCCTTTACACCTGTTTAATGTCACTGCCTGAAGTCACCTTAACCTCAATACTATTGGCTATGTTATTAAGAAGTGTATCTATTTTCTACTGATGCTCTCCTTGTATAGTACTTTCACCAAAATTTCATAACATAATCTGAATACTGACCATCATTCCCATTTTACTCCAGTCTGTTTCCAAGATAATGTCTCAGGCCATCAATGTCTGCTCGTCCATAATTTAATCTATCCAGTTTAAGTATTCTTTCTAACCCAAACCTCCCACCACCGACTCATTTCAATGACAATACAGTCACTATTCCCCTGGGTACACTAGTACTTCATGTTGCACACCACAGGGATCTTTTATGAATATCAGGTTCGACACTGAGACAATTCATCAATCCCTTAATTCTTGTAGTTTTCATAACATGTAAACAGAATTTCAACCACTAAATCCATTACTCTGTTTTCCTGCAAGTCTTTACTACTCCCTCCATCCATTTCTTCCTAACCAATCTTTTTACAGTTGAAGTCTCAACACCATTCTATTCTTTCTCTAGGACAATCTTAATACAGACTTTTTATTCTAACATGGTCAAAAGTGCCATTTCTCTACCTTGGGCACTGAGTTGTAATAACAGATTAATACTAGAATACGATGCTTGTCAGGAAGATGAGTTTGGGAGAGGATATAGAGCCCTGACACTGTCTTTTCCTGCCATTAAGTTACATAAAATAATATTCAAAAAATAAAAAAACTTGGGTCAAACTGACATAAAAGAATTACTGCATACTACATCCTGAGACCATCACCAGTTGATCATATTCTTCCTCTTCCATCAACTTCACAACTATATCTACTTTTCCACCACGTTCTCGTATTTCCTCTCTCAATACTTCTGCTTCGGTACATATTTCCAAGTTTACTTTCCTTACTGTAAGTGCAAATGAAGTAAAGTAAATGGACGTAACATTAGTGTGACATTAGACAGGTGTTTTGGGTACTTTTTGGTACATGTATAAGGGAATGAGTGACTTTGGGCAAGTAGTCAGAAGGAATTAGACCCTTGTACTATTACTGTTCTCCTATACCTCAGTAGTGTAGTTTTCAGTGGCATGCTAACAAGCCAGTGTAAATTACCAGCTCTAATCAAGGGACCAGTATATACTGTATGCATAACAGTGCAATAATTCAGGTTTTTAAGGTGTACAGGTTGTCTGACTAGCGTAAAATAAGGAAGGTTCTTCACGCTCAGTTAACAATGGGCTACAACACAATGCTAAAGATTTTTTGAAACAAGCACTGTCAGAATCACACCAGCCCCATTTAGCATTGTATATCACAACACATTCTGAGTAATGTACTATCATTCAGGTATGTACTGTTTACCCATATAAGGAAAAATTACACTAAAATTTTAACAAATATAAGCAGCGCAAGATACACAGTCCCTTGTTTAAAAAATAAATAAATAAATAAACCAAAGCAAAATAACAAAACTGCATTCAATTAATACCATATACAAGCACAAAAAAATAAATAAATAAAAAATAACAATGGCAAGTAATGTAATTTAAAAAGGAAAAAAACACTTGAAAATCAGACCAAATAGGAGCACAATGGGTCCTATTCTGAATAAAGCAATTGTGATAAAAAGCCAGACAGAACAAAAACAAGTGCTGATTAAAAAATACAGTGAAAAAGCCAGACAGGATAAAAACAAACTGGAAGAAGATGAGTAGACATACCCTTGGTCCAGATCTTCACTGTAAAAATAAGAGTTTAATTATCAATCCAGGGAGTTTAAGCAAAAATCCAGTCAAACTTAACATGCTATACAGAAGCTTCAATGGTTAATGACATCCAAAAAGGCTTGGGGGGCGGGAGGAGATGAATATGTTTGCTATGGTTAAAATTCCATGAAGACAAGTAGGCTACTGCCTAAAAGAAAATTTTACATGAATGTACAGGTAATACAAAAGAAGCTGGTACAATCAACAAAAATATTGTTAATCTGATCACTTTACATTTTAAAATATGGTAAGACAAAGTCTATAAAATACTGCATTGCACTGTGTGCCCCATTTCAGCAACTGTGTTTCATTATTCATTTCCATGCATCACCCACTAATGTAAAACGGGTGCCTGGTGGCCACGCTGCAATGGCAAAGGTATAATTGCTCAAAACATGGACTGACATTATAAAACAAAACACAAGCTTAGTGTTGCTGCACTAATGGAATATAAACCTTGTGTACTGCTTCCTCTAGTCTGTCACATGTTTTGTTCAAGCATGTCTGCGGCCTTACAACATCCTAGGTTGTGTGTGGGTTTGAACCCCAAGATCTTAATGCAATTTTTTTTTATGTAATGCTACCAATGGAAGTAATCTGGTTATGTACCTTTAAATGTAAGAGATTTAACTTGTGACCTATCAGGCAGAACCAGGATTCTGGAGGCTTGGATGGTGAGTGAATGGGAGTGTGACCCATTCAACTGAGCAAGATTAGTATCTAATACCAGCAAGTTCTTTCTAGCTCTCTGAACCCTTCCTCACCCCACCCTAGGGTGGGAAAGGTCTTGATAATGATGATGATAACTACAGTATTCTACCCTATGGACCCCTCTACCTTGACAAAGGTAATAAGGAAATGACAGCAGCAGTTGTAGTAGTAGTAGCAGCAATTTATTTCCACCCATCATCCAATCCTACGTTGCCCCACGAGGAACATAGGAACCCAGGGCTAAGCAAGTTGGTCCTGCCATGTAAGATGAGAATAAGTTCATTTCATATACAGTACTTTCTTTTTTTTAGTTACACCTTTACTGCCCCATAAGGAGCTTTGGACCATAGGGCTAGGCTAGTCAGCTGAAATACTTAACCCCTTAACCGCGGGTCGTCACTTTCATGACGGTCGGGTGCAATGGATCATACCGCGGGGCGTCACTTGAGTGACTCTGTGTTATTTTTAATTCCCCCGGGCTTTCAGGTGGTGACCTGTATCATCTATCAGCACTGCCAATGTCCAACAATAGTCAGTGCTGCTAATGTCATCAGTACTCCCATTCATTGTTGACAATTTAGCCATTTTCCCCCATTCTAGACTCCCCTCCCTACCTCCCCTCCATTACTCTCTTGTGTCGTCTGCTCAGCTGCTTTGTGCAAAGTAAATCTTCCCCGGATTTTTCCACTGTTTTCATCCACCGAAATGAGCCCTATGCCCTATTCTTATACAAAATAATATATATATATATATAAAAAATAAGGTAATTGATAGTGCCATACACCTGGAATTGGCTAATTATCACTTGGCAACATCCAACCTGCACTCGTTCGCTAATTTCCCCTGCTTATTTTCCCCGTGAAATATGCCGTACGAGCTACTCTCGTAATATAAATGCTTATAAGAAAGGAAGGGAGAAGCCTGAGTGATATTTATATTCACCTGGAACTACCTAATTTATTATGTACAGTAAGACCTCACTATAACGGACTAATTGGGGCTCAAGCCAGTCCGAAATATGCGATTTTCCGATAAAAGCGACATCCGGACTTACCCCTGCTAATCCGGACTTTTTCCGATATATCAGACATTAGTCTGGATTGCATCAGTGGTTTTCACCACCATTGCAGTATTGTACTGTGTTATACCTTCACTACATTAATCAAATGGTATAATAATACTGTACTGTGCACTGAAAAACATGTCTTTTACTTGTCTTATTGTGGTGAACATAGCTGAAGTTGTCAGGCAGTCCGGACTGCTTTCTGGCTATATCAGACTTTTCTGATATATAGGAGTTTAGTCCGGTAGCTCCTCGAGTCCGATAAAAGCGAATTCCGGTCTACTGAAGTCCGTTATATCGAGGTTTTACTGTATTGTCTAGATTTCCTACGACTTATTTCTTAGCATATACATTAGCAGCTGACATTTTCAACTTTTGGCTACCGAGATACAGTCAGTTCGCTCTCGTCCTTCATGGTGAAATGACACTCCTCCATTTCTGCCGCTTTTGCGCCTATTATAAAAAGACCCTGTGACCTCTACCCCTACTAAACATCGTGTGAGAAGCAGTAAAGGACTGTAGATATATATAAGTGTAATAAAGTACTACAAATAATAAAGTGTGAGTGTGTATATGAATAAAAAATGACAGAATACTAGCGGCGAATTAGCACGAGTGGGAGGTTTGTACGAGCTCATATTTTACACTGCTTTCACAGTGTTTTTTTTTTTCAGTATGGATTCCAAACTACTTGGAAATCATTGAATAGTGTTTCTAGTGATAATATCTGGCAGTGGTATTCAGATTTGAGGATGTCGGGAAGTGTAAAGTGGAGACTTAGTTACCCAACTTCAGAAGTCTCCACAAGTCCTACGGTAGTCGACGAGTGCTAAAAAAAGATCCCAGGAGAAAGCTGAAGGTATGTGCCATATGAATATATAATTAAAATATTCAAGAACTAATAACTGATTTTTGGCAAATATTTTTAAAAACTCAGTCAGAGCACGAATATCCCGGCAGGAATGGCCCAGCGCGCCTCCGACAACCCAGCGGTGTAGGGGTTAAGGCAAAAATGACCAGCTACCATTCCCTGAGTAGCATTATATAAGTAATAAACTCCAACCACTCCCTGGATTTATACCTTTGATAAGCCAAATCTGGCTAAAGTGCCTTATCACACTAAACCATCAAGCATTTATTAGTTTTTCTGGTGGTTACTCTCCCACAAAGAAAACAGTTCCCCAGGGGAAAAAAAAAAATCGGCTTATCACTCAGAGAAGTCATCTGAAATTACTGTTATATGGCATCACTCTGAATTATTAGTTACCAGAACAGTATTCAAAATTATCATACACACTGAAGCAAATGGAGGCACCAGTACAATATTCAACTCCAACTTAATCAAATCTATGCATAATAATACTTTTGTTAATTGTACCTCTCTTTTTCTACCAGCTCATGCAAGAAAATACAAAAAATATTCAAGATTAAAACTATAATATATGAGGTAACACCAGCTGTCACATAAAATACAACACCGCTCACACTTGCTAATAAGGTACAGTAGCTAAGCTACATTACTGGAAAACAACTATGGTAGTTATATGAGAATAAGCTGAGACTTGAGTCTCAAAGACTTTCCTATATTGAATAAAAGTGTCCAGAGATAGTAAGAACATTACCTTTGTTCGTTCTTTCATTTATCAAGGCTCCAACATGCTACCATGCATCGGCCTTGGTCACCTAATGGCAGCTTTCCATGCTGCTCAATCTCTAGCAGTCTCCCTATTCATGCATACACACACAATAAAATGAACAAAATATTGCTGGAATCATTACATCAAAAACTTCCCTTTCCAACTTAAGCACAGTTATGAGAACTGTAGGGTGGGGTGAGAGTCATTTCTCTCTCCTTCATTTAAATCTCAGTCCTTCTCTCCCTCCCATCTCTCTCTCTCATTTATATGCATCCAGCCCTCCCACCCTTTCATTTACTTTTTCTTCTTTCTTTTGACTATATTCTTCTCTCCCTCCCTCTCAGTTACATTTCTCCTCTCCTTTGTTTATAACCCTGAGGTATAATTCCTCTTCTCTCTTTTATTTGTTATATTCCTCCTCCTTCTCTCTTCAACTCACGTGCGGTTTATGAGTGCTGCAGGGTGGTGTGGTAGGTGGTGTGAGGGGCGAGGGGGCACTGTGGTGGAGGCTGGGGCAGAGCCAGGGGTCGAGCTCTCACGGTCCTCAGAAGGGGAAGTCACATCTTCAGTCCCAGGGTATGAGTATGCGTCCAGCGTTATGTTGCGTGGTGGTGTCTGTGGGAGGATACATACAGTACAAAGTTAATCTCAGATGTGCTAGGCTGACAATAACCATAATCAATGCTTTAACTCTGACCACATTGTCAGTCCCAGACTACGAATGCGTGTCTAAGATTATGCTACATGGCCTAAATTACCATCGCTCCATTTTCAATGCTGAGTTGTTACAATTTATTACAGTAAAATTACAGTGTAGTGCTAGTCACCAAGGAATGCTATGAAAGGGATGTACAGCTGTACTATGATATCAAATGACCCACCTGTACTCTGTAGAGAGCTGGGTCTGGCTGTGGCATGATTGACTTCTCCAGCTCCACCTCACGCGGCACGCCTCGCGTCCCTATGTGCTGGTCACCTCCTGCACATTAAATGCATAAATGATCTGATTTCCCTTATGTTTTTTAATATACATTTAGTTTTTATAATACTGTACTCACAACTGTGTCAATGAACTTTCATTATTTTTATAACTACACCTACTATTAACTTTTATCTTTATAACTACAACCACTAGCAACTGTGACTGTCCTTAGAACTCCACCCACTATTAACTTTTATTATTTTTAGAACTACAACCACTATTAACTTGTCTCTTAAGAACTACAACCAATATTATAATTTAGTATGGTATCTTTAGAACTACAACCACTATTAATTTTTATTAACTTTAGAACAATGACCAACAATAACTTTTATCACCTTTACAACTACACCTACTAGCAACTTTTATCATCTTTTCATTTTAAGCCACCTTGAAGAGACACTATGTGCTGTTCACCTACTGCACATTAATAACAAAAACATTTCAAGAGACACTATGTGCTGTTCATCTGCTGCACACTAATCACAAAAACATTTTAAGAGACACTATGTGCTGTTCACCTACTGCACACTAATCACACAAAAATTTTAAAAGATGATATGTGCTGTTCACCTACTGCACACTAATCAGAAAAACAGTTTCTTTTCCCTTGTCATAAATATACATTCAATCTCCATATTCCTCAAAACTAAAACAATCAATGCAATCTTCAATATCATCAGAACAAGCTTACAAAAACTGATGCAATTTTTTTTAATCCTTACAACTACAACACTCAATGCTGTTTCAATAATCTTCAAAGCTACAAAAATCAGTACTATTTCTATAATCTTTAAACTACAACAATGAATGCTATTTTCACATTCTTCTTTACTACACTATCATAATCTTCACAACTACTGTGGGTACTGAATATTGTAACAACCAATACCATATCCATCATCTTTAGAACCGACACAGTTAATACAATTTTATAACCCACTAAAAATAACAACTTTCACAATTTCAAAAATTTAATAGTACAAATTTCAGAGTTCTCTGAAATAAAACATTCAATCAGTTTCAATTGCCTTCAAACTTCAACTGTCCAAGAAATGTCATTAAACTGATCATTCTTATGAGATGTAAACAACATAACATTAAAAATAATCAAAACTGTAATCAAGGGAACTTTAATAATCTTCAAAACTACAACAAGATACATTCACCTCCACCCACTCTTGCAACGCCTCTTGCTCTCACCTGCCACCACAATCCGATCTGGCACCTTCATCTCAAACTTATCGCTGACGCCGTTTATCCTGGCCCAGTTGACAGTGGGGTCATCTTCGTTGTCCCCTGTTACAAGATGAAGTACACTGTCAGACATGTAGGTACTCAGTGCAATGATGACATTACCTTTCTTTGTTGTTGTGGCCCCATGCTCATCTTGAACCTGTAGCTGTTCTTCTCCCACAGTAAATTATCCTCACCTTCCTTTCAGGGAAGAGGGAGGGATTTGAGGGATGTGTGTATGACAGGGATCGGATAAGAAGCGGTGCACTCAACGTGGTATGGCTGTTAGCATCCTTTCTTTCTCTTGTCTTTTAGTCCTCTTCCTTCTGCCTATGGGTGACTTTACACTCCCTCTTCTGTCTATCCTTCCTTCACTCTTTCCTGATCCTTCTGCCTATGGGTGACTCTACAATGAGTGACAAGCCAAATGGTTTCCTGTATACCAGGAAACCATTTACCATGCTGGGTGGTAACCATATACCCAAATTATGACACCTAGTGGCTTAGCGGGTAATGAAGGCACTGCAATCAAATCGGGCCTGTGCAGGTTTACATCCAAGGGGTGGTTGGGGTTTATTGCTAATGTAATGCCAATCAGGGATGAGTGAGGCTGGTCACTCCCATCTTAAATGTCAGGACCAACTTGCCTAGCCCTGGCTTCCTACGCTCCTCATGGGGCAGCATAGGACTGGATGATGGATGGATGGATGGTGTATGACAGGGCAGGTCTACTGCAGGTCAGGGATACCACATGAAGACATGTCTCTCCAGCCCCAATAAACTATCTTCAAGAGTATTACCGGAAATTACACATGCAATACAGGCACTCCTCACTGCAAGTCAGGGATATGTTCCAATTTATCAAAACAATTTTTCTATAACTGAATGGAAATTAGGGGAACTGACAAACCACCTATATATGCAGTACAAGATTTTCTTAAGTCAATATATTTATAGCTTACTGCGGTGATAATAACAGAAGAATATTAGAGAGGGCAACTGTTGCTTTCCTATTTCTCCTCTGACTACTTTTATTCTCCTCCTCACTACCTTTTTCTTTCTACTTCAGCCTGTCTATATAATGATGTATTTAGTTCCTTACTACAGAAAGATGATTCTATTCAAATTAGATGAGACATCTAGTAGGAGCAGGTTAAAAAGAGTCTCCATTACACAAGGCATCCTCAAAAATGAAGAAAATTGTCTGGCATTAGCAAGAGAAATTTATCACAGACCATCATGGTCTAGTGGGTTATACTGCATGCTACTGACTGAGGGTTGTGCATCTGATCTCACCACGGATCACTGGCTGAAGCCAGTAAGGATAGCTGGCTGCTCAGTGTGACATGTTCCAACAGTCCTGTAAATGGACATTATCTTAGCCCCTCAAGATGGATGACCATGGTGTAAAACAGCTAAAGGAAAAACAAAATGGCTAAAGATTAATACCCAATCAAAAGGAAGAAGAAGAAAGATAAAGATTAATGCCCACTGAATCCATGAGGGTCATCAAGTTGGACAATCAATTTTTAGCTAAATCATATTCTTCCTGAGTGTGACCTGCAATAGTCAATATTATGGCCATGTCCCCAATTCTACTGCTGGATGAACCAGGACAAAAGGAAATAAACTCTAACCAACAATTTGACTAGCCCAATACAGGAGAGATTACTGTACCAAACTGTAACATATTTCCTCTGAATACCCATTATATACTTCCCCCTTTCCCCTACCCTCTCCTCCCCCTTCACTACACCCACAATCCTCCCCTCTCCAATCTACTCTTCTCTACCCCATCTCCCCCTTCCCCCTTCATGACACTCCTCTCCCCTCACTTCATTTACCTGCCATCACCTGTTACACATATGCAATCCTCTCTTCACCCTATTTCACCATCTCCCTCACTGCACTCCACCCCTTTCACCTTATTCTCCCTCCTCACCTGTAACACGTATCCTTTTGGGGACCTTCATCTGGGTGCTGATGTCAGGCTCATAATGTCCATCATAGAAGTGGTCGAACGTACCCGAAAAACGCTGCGGGCTTGTTATGTTCGACATCTGCAAAGGAAGCAGATTCATAAGTATACAGGTCCACACTGTGTTTCTGAACAAGTTCCCTGTTACTGAAATAACGACTTTGGTTTATGGTGCTATGCTGAGCATATGCTTAATCACTGGAAAACAGATTAAGCAAGAGAGGGACATCAATGTAACATATACATGGCATTATTAACTTAAATCATCAAAATAATAAATAAAATGATCAACACTGTTTTACTATGGGAGGACATAAGTTACATTAAAATACTATACTTTAGCCATACAACTTTTCTCAGTATCAAAATAAACTGTCTTCATGCTGTGTACTGATGTAGGGACATGCCCACCTGCTCTAATATAATGCTTGGTGGTTTACTGACTTGAGGTGATCCAACTGGATGTGGCCTGTAAGTGGCTATTTCCAAGGGGTGGCTGAGGTTTACTATTCACATAATGCCACTAAGGGGCAAGCCCTGTATACTCCTACTAAGACAATACTATTAATTATGGTATATCACATATCACTGAATATGCATAAACTAATACACTATTATCATGAGATATAGAGAAACATGAATGGTGGCAACATCATTAAAAATAGAACAGCATGATTAAAACTGTATTTTCTTTAACAGCACAAAGTAACTGATAACAATAATCTTGGAAGATCATATTCTTAAAAAAAAAAAAAAAACTATGTAAGGATTCAATAAATCTTGAAGTAACTCTGAATGGCAAAAGTAGAACCATAAAACAGTACAGATCAATAACACACCAATTACCTGCAGGACATTATAAACTGAAATGCATATATCATTACTGCACTGAGACCTAGCACACTGTCTTACTCAATCTTAAACTTACATAAATTTTGAGAATGAAAAGTTACCCTGAGGTTTACCATCTAGCAGCCTTAAAGTACAGTATTTTCCAAATCTTAAAGCTTAGTATGATCTAATTTAAATTTCAGTGAGGTTATGTAGATGATGCATTTGGAGTTAACAGCTTACATATATATGAAGTCTGTACTTTACTGCTTGTGGGGATGAATATTACAGGATGTCCACACAAAAAAACTTCAGGATTAATCTCTGCCAAAGATAGGGAGTGAATATTTCTAGCCTAAAAAGGTTAACTCCTTCAACGTGAGGACATCTTTTTTATTTTTACTTCCTCCAGACAATTTTATTCCGCTCTGGAGAGATTTTTTAAGTAATAAGATGGAAGTTTACTACACTGAATAAAACTGTACTGATTACCATGACAGGAAAAATGATAAGATGTTCTCAAGCTGAAAGGGTTCAACCAAGGGAGGAAGCTACCATTACACATCTGTTGCAAATGAAGTGCTTTCAGCTACTGGGGAACTTCTCCAGCCAGAAATTACAGCATATCTAGATCCATGTGCCTGACCCGCTCAAGAATAGATGCGTAGAAGACGGAGGTTGTGGGCTCCTCCTCAGAGGGTGTCTCAGAATCAACAGATGACCACATTACCACAGAGTTGCTGAACAGGTGTGTGGGGGTGTGAATCATGCTGGAGGCAGTGTGGAACAATGTAGAAATTGTTGGATGTGATAACAACAACAGAAAGTAACTGGACACATTAGGTACTTTACTACAGCATTACCATTTTACTACCGGTAATTGCATTATTGTACTGTGCATATTTTAACATATGCTTACACCTGTTTCTGATCTATTTATCCTCTATCTATGGCCAGATGCCTTAATCCCCAAAGAGGTGGTCATAAGTGAACTGCCTTCATGTCACCCTGTCACACACTATCAGACTGCCCTCTCTCCAAATCACACCCTCTCTCTCATAATACCTCTCCACTCCATCCCTCCATCTCTCCTTTCTCCCCCCCTCCATCTCCATTTCACTCACATAAACTCTCCCAGTCAATCTCTCAGTCTTCATTCTCTACATGTTAAATCATCTCCTGGTACAGTCATAAGTATCAATTTCATCCCTCTTTTGTTGCCAAAGTAAGCACCAATGTTTTGAGTACTGGAAGTCAACAACCAGTTGTTCCTCCCTCCTTACCTAACACCACCTCTGGCATGATGTTAGAACTGAAGCAAGGCTGTTTGATTCAGAATACTGTTATTCCCTCATACACAACTATCAACTGTAAGAATATAACACAGCACAATTTGGCAACGCTATTACAACTTTAAAAAACTACAAAAGGGAGATCAGTCGCATCACTGTTTTAAGGAGGGAAAGAACAAGTGGCTGTTCAGTTCCAAAGCCCAAATCATCAGCCCTGGCTCTGGCCACAGAAGGCAGGGAGAAATTAGTACTGATGACTGTACTTCTCCTAACTGTTTCCAAGACATCCACATCAACACAGAACTCCCTCCATAATTCATAATTTTATGTCAATACTTTTGAGGGGGGGGTAACCATTTTCAAGGTGTGATGGAGGGGAAGAATACAGATAACAAGTGTTTATCATGGGCTTTCACCATTATCAGTGTCTATGGTTCTCTTCAAAAAGATTTCTTACCCTGAATGCTTTTCTCTCAATGCATAAGAATGTCACTGAAATTTGATTTATAACTAATCAGTTAATAAAATTAAAGGCTCTCTCAACTAACACTCCAGTAATGTATATAACATATCATCATCATCTGGACCTCCTTT
>JAGKTI010000567.1:0-11737 GCA_018397915.1 Birgus latro | reverse complement strand
GTCCTGCAGCTTATATCACGGAGCTTGATGGCAAACAAAGACAATACTACAGCTATACAGCATTCCCACAGCGCTTCTTCGTGATTGGCATCATATTCTAATATTAATTTATTGTTACAACCCATTATCCAACGATGAGGGATGTTTGAGCCAAGTTAGAGTGAAAGGCGTATAGAAGAACCATCTGGTAGTGAAATAGTTATCTAATCTATGGTGTTTGTATGTACGTTAAACTGACAAAAATTGTCTGGCCAGAGAAAGAATTGATTATATACATCATCGTTGTGAAGGGGCACACTCTTGAGCCTTGTCTTGTACCGTTAGAAGTTTGAATTTCCCGCCAAACTCAGTATCAGTATATATATTTTTTCTTTTTGTGGTGATTCTGTGACGATTAAACTACTTCCATACGTATTGAGAGAGAGAGAGAGAGAGAGAGAGAGAGAGAGAGAGAGAGAGAGAGAGAGAGAGAGAGAGAGAGGATGTTATAAATCATCTATTATCAGACTAAATAATAACGTGAGAGAGAGAGAGAGAGAGAGAGAGAATTACGATATTTATACATGCATTTTAAATAATATCTCATAAAGTGTGCAATATTATCTCTTTAAAAACTGTGGTATTTTCCTAAGATGTTTTGGGTAAATTTTGGCATAAGTAATTTTTAGGTTGGGGAGGGGAGGAGAGGGGATAGGAGGGGAGGGGAGGGAAGGGGAGGGCAGGTAAGGTTAGGGTAGGGTAGGGCAGGTTACATTCGTGTGAGGTAGAGTGCGGCAGATTTGGGCAAGGTAGGGCATAGGGCAGCTAGGGGTAGGGTAGGGTAGGGTAGGGCAGGTTAACAGTAGTGTGAGGTAGAGCGCAGTAGATCTGAGCAAGGTAGGGCGAGGTAGGGCATGGGCAGAGAGGTAGGGCACGGGGCAGGTAGGGTGAGGTAGGGGATGGGGCAGGTAGGGTGAGGTACGATAAGGTATAGGGCAGGTAGGGTGTGGTAGGGCAAAGGGTAGATAGGGTGAGATAAGGCTTAGGGCAGGTAGGGCGTGATAGGGCATAGGGCAGGTAGGGTGAGGTAGGGTATAGGGCAGGTAGGGTGAGGTAGGGTATAGGGCAGGTAGGGTGAGGTAGGGCATAGGGCAGGTAGGGTGAGATAGGGTATAGGGCAGGTAGGGTATAGGGCAGGTAGGGTATAGGGCAGGTAGGGTAAACTAGGGCATCAGGTAGGCTAAGGTAAGCAATATGACCCCCACTGAGGCAAGAACAGCATGGGTAGCAGCCGTCACTTCCCCATCACCGCCTGTAGGGAGAGAGAGAGAAAAGGTGAGGTGATGGTCGAGTGGAATGATTAGTCGCTTGAGAGAGAGAGAGAGAGAGAGAGAGAGAGAGAGAGAGAGAGAGAGAGAGAGAGAGAGAGAGAGAGAGAGAGAGAGAGAGAGAGAGTGTTAGTCTTACAAATCATCCATCATCAGTCTCCATAATTACGAGAGAGAGAGAGAGAGAGAGTTCGCCAATTATTCTACTGCATTTATTTCACATTTACATATATACATTTTTTTTTATAAATGAATGGAGGACACCTGTAATTTGGTGAATGGATTTTTTTTTAGATATTTAATTTGGTTTTTCTTCCTATGTTCATCCTCTTTTTAAAATAGTGTTCGTCATTTTTCTTCCTAAGGCATCATTTAAGAAAGAAAATTATCTTTAGAAATATTCCACGTCTCTCTCTCTCTCTCTCTCTCTCTCTCTCTCTCTCTCTCAGCTTGGAAATATTAGCCAGCAGAGGAAGTGAGGAACAGATGAGGTGAAATATTAACTTTTTTTTTTTATTGTATCTGTTTGAATTCTTACCCTTTCAGGTCGAGGGCGCTATTTATTTTACTCCTTACTGCTACCACAAGAGATGCTGGAGAGGGAGCCTTCATGTGGTGGCACTGATATACCCAGGCGGATCCACTGCCTGGCTATACAAACGTCCTTGCAGTACTTCCCTGTCCCCCCGAGAGAGGATAGTGGACTGCAGGAGGAGGGCAACTTCAGCCTGCAGTCCACTGGGTTCACGTTTCAGATGAGCCAGGGGTAACAACAACAGCAACTTCTGCTACTATATCTACTACCACCACCACCACCACTACTACTACTGCTACTACTACTACTACTACTTTCTGTTATATTCTACTACTACTACTACTACTACTACTACTACCACCACCACCACCACCACCACCACCACCACTTCTACTACTGTTTTTACTACTACCACCACCACCACCACAACTACAACTCTTACTACTACCACCACCATTCCCACCACTACATACGATTTCATTAAGTCTAGGAAGGACCCTGTAATGAAGCAGTTAATGAAGACTACTCTGTCCAATTAAAAAAAAAAAAAGTCTACCCTGTGCTGAAAAATATAGTCGTTTGCAGGTAAACAGAACAAAATACAAAATACACACTAATACTGAACTAGATAAAAGTCTTTCTCTATAATCTATCCATCTCTTCTGCTGGTAATGTCTGGGAGGGAGAAGGAGTGGGGGAGAGCCGCTCTGTTTTCTATCCGTTTCTCACATTTTCAGTCCTTCAATCAGATGAAGTATTTTCTTTCTTCCCGTAACCTCTAAACTATTACATTCAGTTGTCAGGAACCTTTTGGAGAGACTGTATAACCTTCATTTACCTCTTCACCACAACAGTGTCTTCCAAAAGTTGAATAAAAGTCTGAAGGTAAAGAATTAGTCACACACGTCAGCGGAGTGAAGGGGTTAAGGTAGGTATGAAGCATAATTAATCGATAACCTTGCTAAACGCTAATGATCCTTCTCGTATCTTTATTTCCTATGCACCTTTATAGACTTCTAAATTACCTAAGCAGAATTTGATCACTCACAATAACACACGAAAATGCAGATGAACCATTACAGCTGGAAATTTTGGATGTGTGAGAGAGACAGGCCAGAGCTTGAATTCTTTATTTTCTCTAATATTTCAGGCTCCATAGAACCCACACTCTCTGATGATGATGTTCTGTGTAGGCCGAAACGTTAAAGGAAACACTGAAAACATAAAGTGTTCAATCTGAAGACCAAAACGTACTCAAACTGATGATGTCTATTTTGATTACTTTCTGATCACTTATCACGGATGAGGATCGTCAGTTGATCAATTTACGGACATAAAGTGATTAAAGTAAATACCTTCCCATATGAAACTGATCAAACTGAAGGCTTTTGGAAGACCCCGTGAAGACTTTCTATATATACAACAATGAAGACCCTTTGATGACCCCAAAAGTCTCAGACTGACAAGTTTACGCTGTCGTAGAGTGATCACAGGTTTTCAGTGAATAAGGAATTCAAATTCTAACTTGTGTCTTTCTCTCCCACCTAGCATCATCACTCGAGAAGTTGATTCCAAAGTTTCTATCACAACTGCTTCTCTCCTCGCTGGACAACCAAAAGTTCAGTGCACAGAATGGCCAATGTCTGTCTACCTCTTTATTTATTTATTTTTTAAACAGCTTCTTTTACAGCGGACTGCCACAATTGTCGGCTAAGCAATTTAAACTTTTCGTGTATCACTGTGGAGAATCTACTACTGTATATCAATGATCATATTAGTGCAGTAGCAGTAGCAGTAGTAGTAGTATTAATAGCAGCAGCAGCAGGAGCAGCAACAGTAGGCTAACTACAATCCCAGGCTCATCTTTATGTGAACCTGGTGGACTACAGGCCGAGGGAGCTCTTTTCCTGTAATCTACCATCTTCCTTTTGGGGGATAGGGAGGGGACTGAGGGACGTTTGTGTGGCCAGGCAGCTCCACCGCCTAGTTACATCGGTGCCACCACGTGAAGGCACCCCAGCACCAAGGAACACGATATTGTAGCTTCCCAATCAACCCACCTGAAGTCTGGTAAAGGTTATGCGTTGGTCGCCATGGTGAAGGGGGCT
Source organism: Birgus latro (assembly GCA_018397915.1). Classification (NCBI taxonomy): domain Eukaryota; kingdom Metazoa; phylum Arthropoda; class Malacostraca; order Decapoda; family Coenobitidae; genus Birgus; species Birgus latro. The sequence goes on along the minus strand of JAGKTI010000567.1, from coordinate 7,787 downwards.
GCGGTATGGTGACCTGGGTTGACCTGCGGTACAGTGTGACCAGCCTAGCCTCGCACCCTACCCTCATGGCCCCTCCTGGGAAGTGGTGTGCGGCTGCTCTCACACTCAGCCTGCTTCCCGCCCTCACCAGATTGGAACCGCTACCGTCAGATACGTTTTCCACCCACTTCTCAACTACCTCGTCTGGATTTTCGTTTTGTCCGTCCACCTGTACAGGTATTTAGAAAAATAAATAAGCAAACACAGATAGATAGACAGACAGATAAATAGACAGATAGATACAGTAGTTAGATAGATAGACACAGATAGATAGATAAACAGACAGTAGAAATGGTAACAGGCAATCTTTTATATGATCTGATCTCTACCACATGATCTTACTCAGCCTGCTCTGAAGTTACCAAACCTGACCTAACCTTACTTAACCTAACTTGACCTGACCTAATCTGGTGACGTCTACCATATAACCTTACTTAACATGACCTGAACTATAAAAAATAACTGAACTGATCTTACTTAACCTTACCTAAAATTACCTACGGTAATTTATCCTGACCCCTTATCACAAAACCCTGACCTGATCTGACCTTATCTAACCTGACCCCCTCTATCACAGGACACTAACCTGACCTCCCCTGACCCCAGCTAACTAAAAATAACCCAACTTAATGCAACCCGACCCTCTATCATAAATCTAACCTGACCTAACTTAACCCAAAATAACCTAATCCAACCTCACGTCCTATCACAGAATCCAAACCTGACCCAGCCTAATATTACCTAGTCTGACAGCCAATCACAGAACGCTAATCTGACCTAACCCGACCTACCTTTTGGCCGTTGATGGACCAGGATAGGGCTGGCGGGGGGTAGGAAGAGGGGGAGGTGCAATTGAGGCGAAGGAGGCGCTGGTGATGGTGAGTCGGGTAGTTGCCCCCCTTCTGACTGTCACTTGTTATCTGGGGGGCTCCACGAGGTAGTACTGAAAATTGTATATATGTTAGGACTATGTAGATTTATCTCTGTCTCTGTCTGTCCGTCTGTCTCGCTTTCTTTCTCTCTCTCTCTCTCTCTAGTTGCCCTTTTTACCGTCACTTGTTATCTGGAGGGCTACACGCGGTAATACTGAAAAATATAGATACGTTGGTATTATGTAGATTATTTCTTTCTCTCCCTCTCTGCCCCTCCTTCTCTCTCTCTCTCTCTCTCTCTCTCTCCGCCTGTTTGCCTGTCTGTCCGAATTTCTATTTGTCTATCTATCTCTAATGCACTGTATCTCAAGGGTTTCTTTCTTCTCTCCCTCTCTCTCTTGCCTGTTTGCCTGCTTGTCTATCTATCTATTCATTTTCGTCTCTCATCCACTGTATCTTAAGGCTTTATCTATCTATCTATCTATCTGTCTGTCTTTATGTCTACTGTATCATTCACTGTATCTCCGGTCTCTCTTTCTCTTTCTGTTACCATCAAGTTTTCACGGCCAACACAGCGCAGGTATATCCCATCTTAGTTAACACCTGGCCATGTTATTCAGGCAAGAGTGAGTCATAGGAGCCTGTCAGAAATGAAGACGCAATAGTAAAGCCCTCATGAACACCACCCGCTCTTGGCCGCTCTGATGCTCATCTGTGAACCCAGTAGTCTGCCCGCTTAACTTTTCCCTCAGTTCATCTTTTTTTCATTAACCCCTTCACTACTAGGGAAGCCTCTACAGCTGAATAAAAATGCTAGACCTTAATAAGACGCCACGGCAGCCATACGAAGACAAAAAGCCGAGTAATTGCCCCCTCCTGAATAGTACTAGGAACCGCATTAACAGATCATTCTGGAGGTACATCTCATTATACACCATACAGGCTAATGATGAAGAATAGACGGCAAGAAAGTGAAAAGGTATACCACAGGATAAAATATCGGCGAACATGACCCATTCCTCTGCTTGCTTTTGTAAACATGGAAGGGCTATGAGCTTAAATCAAATTATAGCACTGCTATCTTCATGCTGTTAAAAGCACCATCAGTAAATATAAAATTAACCAAGACGACGAAGGAGGACAACTGGAAGAACAAGAGATGCAAATCATCAGACATCTCTACTTTTTTTTTTTTTTTTGTCGTACGAAACTGATTAAGAAAGTTGTGTAGATTTAGCATCAGCTATGTTAAATTCAGTGGGTCACTCTTTCTTTTAAATGGAGAATTAAGTTGCTGTACACAAAGTATTAACCTCCTTCAAACAAGTTATTATTTAGATTTGTTTCTCCTGAATAAAAAAACGTTGACAAGTGGGTGTGTGTGTCGTAACCGCGGTCCAAAATAATTGTGAAAACTTAGTGTACAACTCCAATACGTGACTTTTGTGGCAACTGGCTGAAAGAGCAATTACCAGTGCACACTGTGATAGTGTGTGTGGGAAGGAACTTGTCCGAGATAAGATAGGAGGAGGATAAGTTTAACGGCGGGCATTGGTGAGTAGGTTACAGTACATGTTTAAATTTGAATCCGCATCGACGCTGACTTGGTAGCAAATCACCTCTGGTCATTCATTTTTCATATTATTCCCTGTGGAGAATATGGATAAGTATTTTTTTTCTCTATTTCCGTGGCTTATAAATTATTGCTTTGGTGTTTTTATGATATGGATCGCATATTCGCATTGCGGTACAAATGTATGCTTCGAAGGCGTTACGGCGCAGTGTTACCAGATGTAGCATAATTTTATCCTTTTACCATAATCGGGAATTTCAAAGGCTAGCATAATATGTTATACTCATGAATTTAACATAATTTTCGGTATATACATTAGGCATAAATATAGAATAATTTGAGAAAATTGAGAGAAATGACAATGGAATGTAAAAGTAGTAATAGAAATCCAATTGAAATAAACATGTTTAATGACGTAGCAGTTATTCCGTGTTTCATAGTTGTGTTTAGTGTGTAGTTTTAAGAAGCTTCAGTATAAAAAAAAAATTAGTTTTGTTTGAGTTGCTAATTAGCTGTGATCTTGGGCTAATCCTTTTAATCAGTCACCTTTATTAGCTAATAGCCGAAATTTTAACAGACTTAAATCCTTGTAATAGAGTGGCTAACTGAAGTGATAGTCTTTATTTTATTTTTTTATTTTTATTTCAGATGCCGACAGCTAATGGTCATAACAAAATATTATGTAGAAAGTAGAAGGATTATGATAACGATCTCATCTCAGTCACAAAAATATTTAGCCTTGTTTAATTTGTAACAGTTGAAAGTCAGCTTTATGTTCTTATTCAGTATAATGTGGTAGGTGGGGGCGTTCACCATCCACTCTATGTAGTGCTGCTTTCAGGTGTCTGCCCTTTTCTGTCCTCCATCCTTCTTTCCTTCCATCCTCTTCTTTCCTTTTTGCTTCATTCTTTTCTCGTCCTTCTACCTACGGGTGACTTTACACTCCCTCTTCTGTCTTTCTTTTCTTCATTCTTTCCTCTTCCTTCTGCCTGTGGGTGACTCTACACTGAGTGACAAGTCAGATGGTTTCCTGTACACCTGGAGACCATTTACTATGCTGAGTGGTAACCATATAACCAAATTTTGGCGCCTGGTGGTTTAGTGGGTAACTACGGCGCTTCAATCGGGTTGAGCCGGTGAAGGTTTATTATCAAGGGGGTGGTTGGGATTTATTGCTCACTTTGCCACTTAGTGATGAGTGAGGCTGGTCGCTATCATCTTAAATGTCAGGACCAACTTGCTTAGCCCTGGGCTTCTATGCTCCTCATGGGGCAACGTAGGATTGGATGATGGATGGATGGCTGGATGGATCTCTAATGAGATCCCTTTTTTTTTCCGTGTGCAGTGCAGCTGACCTGTGCCAACTATTACTTAGGCTTATTAAGGGTTGTATAATAATTTACTGTGAAAATAGACTAACTCTGAAAGTTGGCATAAAGTTGGCATAATTTCGTCACCACAGGAGCATAATTTTGCTGGTTTTAGCATAATACGAGTCTAGCATAATTTGGTAATGGAGATCTGGTAACACTGTTACGGCGTCACGCTCGAAAATCCCCAACCAAAACACCGTCGTCCTCATCATAAGCTTCGGCTAGACGAAGGTAATTTATAAAAAAAAAAAAAAAAAAAAAAACGTTTCCGCAGATCAATAAGGCATTCTGAGCAAGGTTAAGAATTAGGTAAAAAACGATGAAATACCGGTACCTATTGAACTACCATTTTATCCTCTTGTGCTGTAATTTTATGTTACTGAGGCAGTCGTGTCGGTACTGTTGATATATACAAATAGCAAAAGATATAAAGAATAATGTGCATAGGCAAGTAAATCACTAAGAAGACGGTGCCATACAAAGCCAATAGTTTCTATTAAGTCAGAATATGATATGCTCCTTAATATCAGTCTAGATTGTGACGTCACGTAACTATGACAGCCATGTTATTCTAACAAAAAGCAGACGATGTCGGTTGTTTCTGCAGCAAAGCAAAAGGGGTTAATGCACAGTAAAAGTTATTCGAGGATTTGGTAGACTTGAATAATCATTAAGAAGCTTTGACGTGGGTTCTTTTACTTCCAAGAGGATGAAAAGGAACCAAAATGGAAATAACACGTGGGAAAGAAAGTTCAGTAGAGGCCACAGATTGGTATTATTTTACAAGTGGACAACACGCAGTTCAGGAATATTAGCACCATTAACGTATAGTTTACTCCCTAAGGATCTTAATGAACCCCCATTGCCCCATTCGGAAATTGATTACCTTAGGTAGATAGCAATGTCCTAGCAATGTCCAGCTTATCATCTGTGCTTGAATCAGAAAATAATATCCTTCAGACTGTTACAGAATGTTAAAAGTGAACTCAGGTTGTACAAAACTGGAATGAAATAAGGAAGAGAGTACTACTCTGCCAAATTCATGTCTGACAAGATGATATACAGTACTGTACATGGGAACTTATTTTAGTTTTTTATGTGACTGCCAGATATGTGAAGATATTTTCTGGTACTGTACAGTAAACTACTTCGCAGGCTGTGGAATCAGTCACTTTGGAGGAGTGACTTTTTGTAACACTAATGAAAATCCACCAAAATTAAACTTAATTATCATTTAGCCAAATGCTTTCACTGTAGTGCTGTAAATGTAAGAAATGTCATTACTGTAATGTCTTTCAAAATTTGCTTTATGAAGACTATGAAGGTAATTTCTGCAAGAGAAAACCAAGCACCTCTTTCACGGAGATTTGTGTTCTTTGGAAATTGCAGAATGACTTTAGATTGTACGGACCTTAAACTGCTAATCCATCTAAAGTGTCTGATCAGAGACAGTATATTCAGCATACGTTATGGTCATGAAAGTAAAGTTTTGTTATAACCTGCACCAAAGCTGTATTCACCTACATAGCCTGTGTCCTTTCTGCCGTGGGTTAGCATCTAGTAAAGTAGTTGTGGAAAGATAAGGAGTGTCATATATCTATTGGTGAAGATAAGGATTGTCATATTTCTTTGTTGATGATTTTTTTTTTCAGGTGATTAAGGGATTTTTATTCATTACAGAGCAATGAAAGAATCCTTGGCAATTTCCTATAATTTCTCTGTGAAGGAAGGTTTATTGTTTCTGTCACTGATATAAAAATGGCAGGGAATATGTAAAGTACAGAAAACATATTGAATGTGCTAATGCATGCTTGAAGAGCTTAAGAATATTTGGGTCTCAAATACTATGCAGAACTCCTGATAAAACTGCCTGCAATAAAGTTTAATACCCTCTCAAGTAAAGTACTAATAATAATCTTGACTGACGTAATCATTCATCTAGTATAGATTACCACTAGGTCTAACGGTACCTAACCAGATGAAATATTGACCTAATATCGTAGACTACCACTGGACCTGACCAAGCCAAACCAAAATTTTACCTGATTGACATAGATTGCCATGCACTAGACATAACTCAGTCAAACCAAATTTCGAGCTGATTATCATGGACTGCTCCAAAACCTAATGTAACCAAACCAAATTTTAACCTGACTTTTATGAACTGTCACTAGATCTAACCTAAACCTACCCAAATTTTGACCAGACCTTACCGTACTATAGCTTAGCCTGAACTTTAAATTTGCTTCTTAACGTAATGTATACTGTAGTTTGCACCAGTATAAACACAGTGCTGTAACTTTAAAAGGAAAAAAAAATGAAAGGAGAATTAGTAAGCAGCACAGTGTTTGCCAGGTTGTCAGAGTAGTTGCTGAACTCTGACGTATTATGTGTTGGGTTCTGCTGTGCTGTTTTGGTGATGCAAGAACGACGATAAATAATAACTTGCAATTAGGTGAATAAGGTTTTTCACTGATCTCGTTTTCAAAGTCTGGAGGAAAACAGCCAATAGAAGGCTACACAAAGAAAATGTCTACCAGGAAAGACTAATCAAACATTACTATATAAAAGGGAAAAGATGAAAAAGTTTGCAGCCAAGCAGATACAACTCCAGACGCCGTAGTTGTGTAGGCTTATTCTATGATACCGGTATTATCATTAACTTTACAGTGTTATAGTACTAGCTTGAGAAAAAAATAATGCATGGTTGCATTGATTTTATATTGGTTTCCACCTCCTTTCCTTTATTTTCTGTGAGAGGAAATAAGTAAGGAAGGACTTTGTAAACACCACGAAGTCGGATGTTTGTTTAGAACCAGCAGACCGTTGTCATGGCAACGTGACATCACTTCGGCCATTTACCGAACACTTGATATTCGGTACCCTTTTTAGCCTACTCTGTCTTAGCCCAGATTTCGTCCCTTTGCATCTTTTTTCATGTAGCTCAGTGGTAGAAAAAAAAGAATAGTGCCGCTCTACATCATTCCCTTAGCACTTTTCCAGTGCATCATATTCCAGTGTTAATTTATTATTGGACCTCAGCATTCAGGGAGTAGAGATGGCAGTTTTAGGGCAAGTTAGAGTGAAAAGAGTATAGTTTCATTTTTGTACGTTCTTTTTGCTGACCCCATCATGGGTATGGAAGTTGAAATAATGGTTCTTTATTATTGATATTATTTTTACCATAGTGAAGTTGACAGGTCTGTAAGTGGTACACCTGGGGGATTTTTTTCCCCTCCTTCAAGGAAAGTTCGAATATCTGCTCTTGGAGAGCTCTGAGCGATTTTCTCATGAAATTCAAAGTTGCTCAGCTTGTAATTTTCATTTGATTTGACATGTCAGCTGTTGCGTCAATTGATGCATAGTTTCGCTGCAGGTCTGTAAAAGATAGTGTTTTATTATTATTATTATTATTTTTTTTTATCATTCCTATTATTATTCTAAGGTTGCGATGGAAGTTAAGCACACACAACGACAGAATCCCACAAAGTTATTAACAGCTTCCCCGCGAGTCAGCTGCTTAATTTACCCCCAAGTAGTTCGGGTTTTCTGAATGCACGAGAGAGAGAGAGAGAGAGAGAGAGAGAGAGAGAGCACACCAGCCTTCCAGTGTTTACGAGAGAGAGAGAGAGAGAGCACCCACCTTCCAGTGTTTACCCAGCCCTGCAGTCACAACAACCCCCACCTCAATACCTTCTCCTTAACCCAGATGCAGCGTCGTCTTTCGTAGCACCCGAGTTAGCCTGTGCCTCCCCTTGTCCTCGTTGCCGCTAAGAGTAATTGGATTTAACCCGAGATGAATGCTAGCGTAATTGGGTTCGGGTGCTTACACTAAGGTTGTTGTGTGGTGGGGAACGCGTTGGTGTTTGCTGTGTGTTTGTGTTGGGGGGTGCCTTGTGTGTGTGTGTGTGTGTGTGTGTGTGTGTGTGT
>JAGKTI010000566.1:103136-127284 GCA_018397915.1 Birgus latro | reverse complement strand
ATAATGACTAGGAATAAATGAAAGCAAGCAGTACATTAAGGTGTGACATTTATCATGACACGTTGCACACTGTACACATCGGGTACAAAGTCCCCCTGACTGACCTCTGGTGTTACAAACTAGTGTGAAAAATACACTTGCTAGGCTTCATTACACTGTCAAAACTTTGGCACAGTCATGAGTCACAGTCAGTGCTTACCCTCCAATCCTACCCCTAGCTGAATGGAAGTCGAAGCCAGAACTTCATATCAAACAAACGCCTGCTATTCAGTATTAAGGTGGTAATTCAAGGTTTTGTTAGGCTACACGAGGAACAGTTCAAAATGACATTGTTACTAATGCAGTTCAGTAAAGCTTCAAACTATCAACAAAATATCATTCAATAAGAGACCTTGGTGACAACTTCCTTTCAGCCAATGACAAGGGCAGAGGGTGAACACAAACTATGGTTGATGACTGTACAAGGAGCAACAAATACTGTAGCTTTGTGTAACCAATCAAATCAAAACTTGTCAGACCCATCCCTAAAACGAATTACTTCTGTGCATACAGAAACCTTTACTAGCAAGTGATTTTCTTGTTTCTTGAAATGTTCACACATGTAGGAAACTCTCTGTATACAGTATATATATATTCTCTGATGGTGTGAAAACAACTACAATGTCCTTAAAAATTACTGGTGAAAGTTTACAAACATATGTTAACAGTTCGCAAGTAATGACAATGAATGGAGAGATTGAGAACAGCAACAACCTCCTGATGGGGAGGGTGGGAAAGGAAAGTCAGAAATGTAGTATATTGACTCAAGACACAGGAGCATACCACACCAACTTATATACATGGGATCATTATCAGTTTTGTACAAACAGCTCTTCCATACTACAATAATATACAGAAAGGAAAAGGACTGACAAATCAAACTCGCTGTCAGTTTCACAAAGGTAGCTATCTCAAGCCAGAATATACTAGTCTGCTTATCTGAAGAGTGCAGCAGCAGGTTTATTTCATATTTTTTTCAAGTGTATAATATATTCTTAACTTAATACCTATAACTACCTTGGCAAAACCCAAACACAGACACGTGACAGGATATACTGAGTGTGGGATCATGACAGGTCACACCTTGAAGGGCTGCACATTTCAGAGTAATGTATTTATAAGAGCTAAATATTTTACCCCTTCAATCCCATGACCATTTTTATTTTGTTCTTACCATCTTTGATTTTTTTCACCTTATGAGAGACTTTGAACTGGAGGAGTTGTATATATCCTTCACTAACCCCTACACTACTAGCAGTCTGTCATAAGTTAAATACTGCAAAATCATCTATACATAGCAAGAACAGTGGAAAATACTACATGGGACAGAATGGATTCATGTCATGTTGCCAGTGAGACAAGTTTCTTCCACACTTGCTCATGGGTCAAATACAAGCTCTTTCTGCTAGCAACCTTGGAGACTACATAATCAAACTTCCTATGACCTACACTCCTTTAACTGATACCTAAAATGACCTCTACTCAACCCTGTAAAACTCTCTCATTCCCCTTATGTTCCATCACAAATCACATACCCAGATTTGATTCAACAATTATATCCAAGGCCATGATGTAGACCCAAAATCTCAATAATTATTATGTGCAAGAAAAACAACAGTAAGGAAAACATGACCAGGATCACATACAAAAGTTTATGACAAGAGTACTTACCAAAACAGGAAGTATACATAGTTAAACTAAATCATAATTCTCTGACAAAGGTACAAAATCCATTAACATTACCTACCACAGAACTACGCAGGAAATATCTTTACATGAAAATAGGTTAGACTACTGGAAAAGACGTAACTCAAAAACTATAACTTTTGAAAATGAAAAGATCTTCCATCTTATTCTCTCAGTTGGAAGTTAATAAAGAGAAGTCTCCAGATGATCATCCTGAACTTCGATTTATATGTATGCAGTATTTATATGTATATATATATGTTCATATTGCCATTATTAATGTCAATTCAGATGGGTAAAATGTTAGCTGTGCAACGAACAAGGTTTCCCCAAGCTGCTAAACTCCTTCCATTTGATGATGTCTTTTTTACCCATGTCTTAACACCACCAAATGATTTTTTTTGGCCTAAGGGGGTCTTCTCGAGCTGGATAGGTTAGACACTGCCTTAATTAATGCCTTCATATTCCTCAGTTGAATAAAAATCATTTGGTGGTAGCAAGAATAAAATAAAAAATACACCATTGGGTTGAGGGAGTCAAGCCATTAATACCTTATCTATTGCTAAATTATGTATTTGAAAAGAGCACATGAAATATTTGACAATGTGATACAATAACTAATCACAGGCAAAGTGATACACTGTATGTACTGTACAATGCAAATGCAACATCTGGAAATTAGATTTACTTCTGTATTTTGTATAAAATAAAGGTTTCTCAACCCCTTCAATCAGGTGATATATTTTATATATTACTGGTACCTTCAGACAATTTTATTCTGCTTAGAGAGATTTTATGAACAGGAGGGATTATATACAGCCTTCATTAATCCCTTCAATACAACAGATCTTTCTCAAGTTAAATAAATTCATTTGGAGGCAGCAGGAAGTAAAAGATTTCATCAGACTGAAGAGGTTAAAACTAAATGTACAGAACATTTCCTTTCAGTTAATGTATTGCCACTTTTGCATCCTAGGTTAAATTACTTGAAGCAAGCTAACTGCTTTTAATTTTTTCTAATGGAGTATCATCATACATAACACCTTTCTTGAGGCATACACAGCCATAAGAAATGGTGGTGGAAAACTCATGATTACTTTACATCGTAATCTCTGAAGCTAATTTTAGTATAAAAATGTGACACCTAATTAGGGCCAGATAGTAGTCTTACACTGATTGAAGGCAGATGGCAACAATTCCAAAATGTGACTAAAGTAGTCACACTGCATAACCAACCCTCACGATAAATTTCCAATGTGTTAACACTGATGGTGGTATAAAAGTCAGTTAGTGCCTGGTGATGGTGAGAGGCCAGGGAATATAAGGGAGATGTTCAAAGGATGAACTTGCCCAGAATGTATCCAACCAGAGCAATCACGACAGCAGCCACCACATGCATCATTGGGTTGACCTGGTGGGGGTCCTGGGGTGGCAGAACACTCGCTACAACTGTCTGCTTCTTCTCTGCAGAGCTGCCATGGCTGCGTTGCCTCAGTGAATCCTCCTGTTTCACAGAAAAAAAATAAAATAAAATAAAAAATAAAAAAATCAGTAAACCACATACAGCCTAATTGATGTAAGCTTCATAAATGACAGTGTATAAAATGAACACAGTACCTTAAGCTGCAAGTTCTCTTGACGCAGTGCACTAATTTCTTCCCGAAGCCGTTTGATTTCATCACCAGCCTTCCTAAGTTCAGCATCACTGTTGTTTGCCTGTTAAAAATAACATGGATATAGGTTAATGACCAAAACCAAAAAACTTTTACAGAATGTTTAATTTTATATTCTCCCTCCAGTCTATCACTTCAAATCTCTCCAAAGCTTCACAGATTCTGGAGTTTGGAAGAGTAATTATTTATATCATTGCTGTGGAGAGGAAGAGGATAGAATATGTTCAGCTTCTGCTATCATTACTGGTTCCATTTTCATAAAATTTTATACTTCTCAGCGTAGTGTTCATTCTTATTGAAGCCAAAGATATGCCTAGTGTTCATTCTTATTGAAGCCAAAGATATGTTCCTTTTATTTATTTATTGAGAGAGAGGGTGACTCCCAGTGCGATGTTAGAGTGAATGGAGAGAGACTGGAATTGGTGAGAGAGTTCGAATACCTGGGTACAGTGATAGAAAAGAGGAAAAAGAGGAGTGTTAAGGCCAACTTTACATAACGATGTGAGACTATGGTGTGGCATGAAAATGAAAAATCAAGTGTAAGAGCAGCGGAGATGGGACTGCTGAGGGATGTATGTGGAGTATGGAGGGTGGCAAGGATACGAAATAATATGATTCATGAAAGACGTGGAGTGAGGAAGTCGGTGGACATCAGAATCGAAGAGAGCGTACTGAGATGGTATGGTCAGGTGGAAAGGATGGGTAACAGGTGAAAAAGGTATATCTGAACAAATCTGAAGGAGGGAGGAGGCAAGGTAGGCCAAGGAGGTGGAGAGATATGGTGGATGAGTGTGTGAGGAAGAGAGGTTTGGAAGTCGGTGCGGCTAGGGAACTGACAAGAGCTCGAGTTGGCTGGATGAATGTTGGTGAGATGAAGTGCATGATCAGGGATTTGGCACCCCTTTTAACGTGGCCGCATCCGGACTGACTCTATTGGATACGTTTATGTGAAGCTACAGAATGTGGTGAATGTTTTTGGAGTATCCGATACAGCCAGGATTCCGGGGGCTTAAATGATGAGTGAATGGAAGCGTGTACCATTGGACTGGGCAAATTTGGGTTGTCTGGACATTGCTACTCCTCATCCTGCCCTGGGGTGGGAAAGGTCCAGATGATGATGATTATTTAATTCCTAAAAACCAATGATGTACTTTTAATTTTATCCATGCAACTTCCACATGACTGTATCCCAAGAGAGGCATCCTGTAGTGAAAGGGTTAATGAGAGCTATAACTAACCACTCCAGTTCAAAATCATTGTTGGGAGATGATGATGATCATCATCATCCCACCTTTTCCCATCCCGGGTGAGGTGAGGTAGGATCCAGAAAGCAAGGAAAAAGAAAAAACACGATGGTATACCCAATGAAATGGGCCACACTCACCATCCAAGCCCCTGGAATGCTGGCTCCATCTCATGTGCATAAGCATCCACACTCATGCCCTTCATGTATTCACTGGACTAAATACTTGTACTTCTACTTCTGATACTATACCTGGCTACCTAAGTGGGATGAGTAACTTTTCCCAGATGGCAATGAAAACCATGTACAGGGTATTGTGTTAATTTCCATTTTCCCTACAATGTGCAGTTACTCCTCTAAAAAGTATTCATCAGCCTTGGCCATCTTTGTGCAATGATGGAATTAGAGCAAAATGATATCAATAACCCCTGTCAAAGGTTGAACATAAGCATCTTACCTTGGTCAGAGGTTCAGATGCCTCTATACTGTATACCATAAAGCTATCATGGGTTGAAGAAAATGAACACCCGACCAAGTGGGTCAAGGGTCAACAATGTCCAAGAACCATTGCCAAAGACTGACTATAAGCATTTACTCCTGGCAAGGGTTCTGATGCCTCCAAGTATTAAAATACACCATAAGCTACTGTATAATGAATTGCAGAAAATGAAAACACTGAAACACTGTCCAAACACCCCTGCCAAACTCTGAACTCAAGTCTCTTACCTTAGGCGTGGGTTCTGATGCCTCCAAGTATCAACATACTCTATACCATAAAGCTATTATGGATTGGGGAAGACAAACCCTCTCCCAAGTGGTTCTAGGGTCAGCAATGCCCAAGAAACCTGTCAAAGACTGGCCACAATCATCTTATATGCCTAGATGTATTATTATATACCATTAACCTCTGATGGGCTTTGAAAGACAAGTAGCCTACCACAATGACCAAGAATCCCTGCCATACTCCAAACACAAGTCTCTTACTTTGGGTGATGGTTTGGATGTCTCCAAGTGCGGCTGTGGTGATGGTGAAGCATCGATGTTGTTCTGGGGTGCCTGGGTCGTGGAATCCATCGGTAACTCAAACACACACCGCAACTTTGAGTCCATCAACTGACTCGTATCGGCCTCTTTGAACTGGAACACAAAAATTAATTCATTAGACAAACATTTCTTCACAAACCTTATACCTGGATTTCAGCCCTGAACTCCAATGGTATCTCAAAAATCACATCCATCAACTGCATAAATCCATCAGTTGACTTGTATTGGCTTCTAAACCACACAAGTAATTCATCAGACACATTTCTTCACAAAACTTAATATACTGTGGTTGTAAAGTTCACTGGTACCTCAAACACACACAACAGCCAATCAAGTAACCTTAATCAGTCTCTGTGAACTGAAATAGAAATAAAACTGAAACAAAAATAAAAATATCTTGATGTCATTGAGCTCTAGTAGTAGTTGCAACTCCAGCTCGTCTGAATGTGAACTCCACCATTCTCATTTGAAGGACTAGGAGGGGAATGAGAGACAGTTGTAACACCAGGCAGCTCCATCATCTTGTAATATTGATGCCAGTGCAGTGTTCAAATGGAAGAGTCATATACACCTATAGGTCTTAACTGGGCTGAAACTGCTGTCTTCCTAATAAGCAATTATTTCAGTGCTGAAGATGGACACCTTCATGTGGTGGCACAGATGTGACCACACAGCTCAATTGCCTGAGGTTTCTTCCCTATCCCCAAAAGGAGGACAGTGGACTGCAGGAGGAGGGGAATGTATGCCTGCAGTCCAACAGGTTCATATTTCAGATAAGCCTAGTCACAGCAACAGTCATTTCCAATTTTGGGTACAGGAAACATTCCATCACAAAATTTTCCCCTAGAATGTCTTTACAATTTAATACCTCCACTATATCCACTTTTACCTTGCTAAAAATTGCCATCTCTCCATCTTGAATGCTGAGATCTAACATGACTGACATGTGTATAGTTTATTCACAAAAACTTGGTGACTTTCATCCTTTTGCAGCCTATTTCTTGTAGCTCCCTATCAGAATAAGACAATACTATAGCCTTGCATCCTTTCCATTGCACTTCATTGTTACTAGCAACATATTCCAGATCTAGTGTTACAGTACAGAGCCCTCGCACAGTGAACATCCATCCATCATCCAATCCTATGTCGCCCCACAGAGGAGTGTACGAGTCCGGGGCTAGGCAAGTTGGTCCTGACATTTAAGATGAGAGTGACCAGCCTCACTCATCCCTGAGTGGCATTACATGAGCAATAAACCCAAACCACCCCTTGGATATAAACCTTCACAGGCTCAATCCATTTGGAGCGCCGTAATTACCCACTAAACCACCAGGCGGGAAAATTTGGTTATATGGTTACCACCCAGCATAGTAAATGGTTTCCTGGTGTACGGGAAACCATCTGGCTTGTCACTTAGTGTAGAGTCACCCACAGGAGCAGGACGAGGAAAGAATGAAGGAAAGAAAGACAGAAGAGGGAGTGTAAAGTCACCCATAGGCAGAAGGACAAGGAAAGAATGAAGGAAAGACAGAAGAGGATTGAAGGTATCCAGAGTAAACAATTCGCCTAGTGAACGAGCCAGGGATAATCAGGTCCATAAAACCATAATGAGCGAGTTGAACCCAAAATGAACAAAATCAGCAGAAAGAGGCAGCCATAACCGCCATCTCCCATACTGAACGACCCATCCCCACTAGTAGACGCTGCACAAGAGGCCACATCTCAGCAACCTGTTGAGCAGAATCCAATGGAGGAAAAGGCTTGCCTATGTCAAATATCAGCAAAATTCTAGCGGAAGTGGTTGTTCTGAGAGAATAGGTCAAGGCAAATGAAACTAGCTACCTTAGGACACAGGAAGTGCTCAGTGAAGTAGAAACCACTTTTCAATATTACATTGAAAGACACAATATGGAAGTCAACAGAAGGAAAACAAACACTCATCACATGCTACTACCGAACTCATAAACAACAGGAGCCAGTTCCCCCTACGTCATCTGCTACACTTCTTGGGGTAGACAATAACGATGTGATGTAGTGCTGTCATCTTTGGACTTTGAAGGTTTTATGGGAGAGGTGAATGAGGCAGCAGCACATGGGGAAGTGAATCAGTCAGGCGAAGAGGGCGAGACTGGTGACGGGAACGAAGAAGTGGAAGGAGATGTGGAGGCGACACCCTATGCGGGGACACCCTAAGAGTATCTCCCTGTCTCAGAATCAACAGTATTCAAGCCAATCAGGACACCATCTGCTCCATTTAAGGTAAATAACCATGTGTTTTATATTTTATATATCTGTACTGTCTGTGTCTGAAATGTGCCCTTTAGTACATCTCTATGGTACGTGGACTTTGAGGATGTAGTGCGTCCATATGCTATTTTTCTCATAAGATATGTTGTTCACAGTGAACAAATTCACTGTGAATGAGCTTGTCTGCCGCCCAAAACTCATTCACTGCGTGAGGGCACTGTATCTCCTGTATTCAACATTCAACATGAAGATAGGGCAAATTTTACATCTAGTTAAAGGAAAGAGGGTTCAGTGACATACAATTCCACTTACTGGTAATTCTGTTACCTAGCACTATGTGTGTGATGTTTCTCAACTGGCTGGCCATATCTTACAAGCTTTTCAATACTCCATGATGATGCAGTTTTCATGCATAAGATGATATTTAGAATTTCCTTTACAACCCGCCCTAATCTCCAGACTCACTCACTATGACAGGCACACTATTCATCGAGTAAATTCGTGACTTAAAAAGATCAATCAGTTCCGCAAACATTCAACTTTAGATGAAGTATAATTACTGGGCAAATATACGGTACATGTTATATGCTGTTACACTGTCTATCATTAGCTAGACCTCTTTCCACCGAAAGATGGGGTGAGGTAGGTTCCAGAGTGTAAGGGAGAAGAGAGAGAAAAAAAAAAACTGCAGGAGAAAGTCACCAAAAGTCTGCCCAATTAAATGGACCACATACTCATTCACTCACCACTCATGCCCCTGGACTACTGACTTCAACACTATGTATCTAATTCTTTCCCTTACTGCCTCATCAGGAGTACAGTGGCCCAGGGCAGGATTAGCAGTCCAGGGGTTAAGGCAACTGATCAGTTACTTGCTTCTAAGACATATTATATGAGCAGTAAACACCAACCACTTCTCAATTTTCAACTCTCAGGAGCCACATCCAGCCAAAATGCTTTCACACACAAGACAATTAAGCATCCATTTGATGGCTAAATGGGTACCACTACCAACCATGTGTTTAATGTTTGCATCATAGTACAGCAATTCCTCACTTAACATGCTCTTCACCATAAAGCTTTTATTTAGTGCAGAAACAAGTTCCACTCAGCATGCTGTTATTCACTTTTAAGCAGTCAGGATGTGCAGAGCCTGTGTTGACAGAACTTACATTAGCACTGATCTCAATACTTTTTTTTTTTTTTTAAGGACTTAACTTTTAATATATACTGATAAAATCGTTCCATTTACAAAGACTCCAACAAGCTTACATGCGTCGGCCTTGGTCACCTAATGGTGGCTCTCCATGTTGCTGATCTCTGGCAGCATCCCTATTTAGTCCCTTATCCCTAAGGTCACACTCGATTACCTCGTCTCAGGTCTTTTTCAATCAACCTCTCCCTACCCCACCCCCAACTTTAACATTTCTCACTTTCTGCACCCAACTATCATCCCCTATCCTCTCCACATGCCCATACCATCTCAGTCTGCCTATCCTCATCACAACACCAATACACTCCAACCCCACCCTTCCTCTCAACTCTTTCATCGTAAACCTAGCCCCCCAGGCCTCACACTCACGGACGCACTGCACATCCACCTAATCATTACCATTTCTGTACTGTATGTCTGCACCTGCAAATATCCTCTTCCTTCATTGCCCAGGTCTCACTAATCATACAGCATTAAACTCCTAACACATGTCACATACAAAGATCCCTTAGCAAGGAGGGAGAGCCCTTTCAATGTCAGGAGAGGCAACAGGTCCCAGAACTTCTTCCAACCACTCCTCACTCCAGCCACAGAGATAGCTCCAGCCCCACCTCCAGCACATAACATGTCTGCCAAATAACAAGCTCCTCCACACACTCAAGCGACTCACCATGTTCAATTCTTTCACACCTGGTAATCTCCACCTGCTCTCCCTGACACACAGCACACATGAAATCAGCATTATCTCGTAGTCTACCTCTAATACCACTACATCTCTTATGCAATCCCTTATCACGAACACTACACAAAATGAAATTACCTCCCACGCCCTCGTGGCATATCACACATGGCCACTCGCCTTCTTCTTTGACAGTACTGCCCCCAGCCCTAGATACCATCACTTTTGTTTTATCTGCTTTTACTCTAAAGCCCTTGCACCCCATACTATCTTGAAACTTCATAAACCTTTCCTCCGCCTCCTTTTCGTTCTCTGTAATCAACACCAAATCATAAGCACTCCTCTCTCACAGGAGTCCATTTCTGAAGTCACATGAGAGGGCTTCAAGTACTATAATACACAAAATGGGGCTCAAGACTGACCCCTGATGCACACCAACATGCATGGAAAACTCCTCATTCAAATCTCCATTCACCCTTACCTGGGTGCAAGCACCCACATGCATGGCCATCATTCATTGATTCCAACCTTTCTCACTGCCCACTCCACCACGTCACTAGGGACGTCAAAGGCCTTCTCCAAATCAACAAAAACAAAGTACAGTTCCCTTTTCTTTCCTATATATTTTTCCTGAAGCTGTCAAACAATGAACATGGCATCAGTGGTCCCTTTGCCTGGCATAAACCCAAACTGCATCTCATCAATAGTCACTCTTTCTCTAATCATACCTTCTAGAATTCTATCCAAAAGCTTTATGCCTCTATAATTTCCTCTTTCCAGGGCATTACCCTTCCCCTTGTACAAATTTATGATTACACTCTTCAGCCAATCATCTGGGACAACACACTCGTATATAATCATATTTATAAAATCGTGACTAACTCCACTCCTACAGTATAACTCCTGAGGCTTTCAACATTTCAGCAGTCGACTCTGACACATCTGCTGCCTTACCCACCTACATCCTGCCTAATGCCCTGCTCACAATAGAAGTGTCAATCAAAGGCAAAGGGCCAGACGCTGGATCTGCTGCTCCAAACCTTCCCTGGCCCTGTCAAACTTGTCATTCAACAACCAATAGTAATGCTCTCTCCACGGTACTGGACATGACAATACTAACCACCAACCAATGCTTCAAGTAAAGTCAGACTGCACAGAATACCAGACATGACATTACTAACCATCAACCACTGCTTCAAGCACAGTAAAGAAGGAGTGTGTACAAAACATCACATCACTAACCCACCCCCACCCAATGTTTCACACACAGTGGAGGACTGTGTACAGGACAACACATTACTACACCTACAGACCACCTACACCAAGAAACCAAAGTCCTCAAAGTCAAGGATCATCTAGACATGAGAGGCACCCAAATTCTCGCTGCAGCCTCCACAAACCCACAACAGCCACTACACTACATGGCAGCACATCCACACACACACCAAGGAACATCAAAACAACACCCAGCACACGATATCATACACAAATACTATCATCTCTTCCCCCCTGCCTGCCTCAGACCAGCTTCCAGAAGCATATTCATACTCAAATCACTCGCCGTTCCATTCAGTCACTCAAAGACAACACACAGCTGCATGCACGGCCTCCGGATATCCATCTTTCCGAACGCTATCTCCCCCGTGAGGACAGGATCCACCTGGGCAGGCTGAGATGTAGGCATCATCCAGCCTTCTTAAGTTATCAGAAGAGGCTGGATGACTCAGTTGCTGATGCCTATCCAGGATTTAACACAGCACCTCATACTATTAAGCACATCATGGAAGACTGCATTGCACACAATCACATATGCCAACAACACAAACACTCCTTGAGAGCTCTGTGGGAAAGCCTGGTCTTGGCCATGGCCTTCCTTAGGGACTTGGGGCTGTTCAGCCAGGCTGCCTAGGGAATAACTACTACTACTACTAACCAAAAAGTCAATGCACAGTACAGGTGGTGTGTGTACAAAGCATCACATTACTAACTCCCACAGTACAGCAGGGGTAAAAAGTATATGGTACAGGACATGCTATTATTAAACCCAAAGCACTGAGATTTGACATTACTTTCCCCACAAAGAGAGAGAAAGCACCATGAATTTATGCTTATTCTTTTTGTCACAAAGCATCACATTACTAACTCCCACAGTACAGCAGAGGTAAAAAGTATATGGTACAGGACATGCTATTATTAACCCCGAAGCACTGAGATTTGACATTACTTTCCCCACAGAGAGAGAGAAAGCACCATGAATTTATGCTTATTCTTTTTGTGTGGGTTATAGTCAAAAAGCTACACTAACCCACTCCCACCCAATCCATCACACAGTGCAGAGGAGTGTACAGTGCCCAGGCCATCATATTACTAACCAAAGTGTCAAGGTTGACGTCACCCTCCCCCGCAAAGAGACTCTGCACCATGAACTTGTGCTTATTCTTTTCATGGGGATCGTACTCGAAGGGCTGGAGCATGACTGCCACGCTGACTGTTTGGTGCGGCTCTACCAGCCCCGAGTTGGGTCGCACACAGTAGCGCCGCGGGGCCGTCGTTTTCACCTGGCAAATAGTACATTCATATTAGAATAATACAATGCTCCTCATCATCAAGACCTCTTTTCCCAACTAAGAATGGGAAGAAGTAGGGACCAGAACAAGAAAAAGTTGACAGTGGGAACTACTAACCAAACCATTATAGTGAAGTTCGATACAGCCTGTCAAACCTTGCACTGCTAAAGATTCTTCCTAATTTATGTAAATATCATTTGGCAGCAGCAAGTACTAGGGAAAAATTAAAAAAAAAATATAAAAAAGTCATTACATTGCAGGAGTTAAAGAGGGACCACTCCAATACTGTATTATGCTCAGGTAACAATGCAATACCCATATTTTGTATTATCATCTGATAGTCTGAGGTAATATGTAAATACTGTACGACACTTACTGACCAGCTGTATTATCGATCAGAAGTTCACTAACACTTCCCTGCCACTTGCGGCAATGGGAGGTGTTGCTGGGAATATTTTTAAATGACAGCAATATGAAGCACACAAGAAACAAATAAAAAAACAAAGAACACTCTGACAATTAGGGGAATGACACAACTGGAATGAAGGGATTGCCAGCAAACCATCGCTCCTGACAGTACAAACTCTAAACTCTGGGTGTAATATTGGCAGTGTACTCACCTTAAAACATACTCGCTTGTCTGTGGGATTGGTGAGTTTTAACTGTGAGGTGACCACATCCGTAAATGGACCTGTAAGAAAAATGTCTAATAAATTTTGCAATATACATATGCTGCATAATGAACAAAATACATATTTTAACTGTGCAGATAAATGGATATGGTAGATGTAAAACAACATAATCCATTAATTTTCCTGGTCCAAAATTGTTTAACAAGAGCCAATCTCTCAAAAGACAACCCTCTGCCTGTTCAATCCATGGATGTTTCTATCTTTATACAGTATCATTTTAGTTGCCTCTTGATGATTCTGTTAGACTTGGGAGCTTTATAATGTGTATCTGGATCGGGGGGGGGGGGGGGAAGGCACTATCATAAATGGATTAGCTATACAAAGTCAAAAGATTATTTGACTATCTCAATACATTTTGAACATGCACAACTGGGTGCGTAACAAGCAACTACGACTACGTGAGACTGAATTGAGGCCTACTGCCCACATAATACGTCAATGCCAACTCCAGCTACTGAGTATGTCTGCATGTGGCCCGCTTCCCTGAGACTGATACTGCTCACAGGGTAATCTCTAAACAAGTTAACCCAGCATGGAGGGGGGCCAAGGGGAAGGCTGGAGCAAGTTAATCACTCCTGTTAGGAGATACTTAGAGGAAGAGTTGCTTGCACAAAGGGACCCGAGTGGGTGGAGTCGGAGGGTGAGTGAGGCTATGCACCCCGAGGCATTTGCCCCTCAGGATTTATTGACAATAGATTCTAATCAAATGTCTGATGATATTCTGGGGTACAGTACTGCAAAGGATTTTTTGCCAATAACATAGTTAAAATATGACTGCAAAGGCCATTTTGGGAGCACCAATGATTTACAGACCTGTCATTCACGGGCATTAAAAAGCATCCCTCACAAACGAGGAAGGTAAACTGTATGTCTATGGAGTGTTGGTTGAGCTTATGACAGAGTGCATCAGCCTGACAGAGGGCTGGAAGAAAGCATGTCAAAATAACTAAGGTACAGTAATATCTACAGCTTCAAGTACATACAAGCCTCCAATAACCTGAATAATATCAACTGGAGATAGAATGTATATTGTAAAATGAAAAAATGACATCCTAGGAATGAAGGGGCTGATGAGTACTGAACAATGCCCTCATCTACCATTGCATTTGATACTGCAGTCACAAACAGCAATATACAATTTATTTAACCTGTGATTTTACAATTTCTAAAGTTAATAAAATTGTACAGAGTGCAGAACATATTTAAATAATGCTCTTATCCACCATTACAAGTGGTACTGCCCAAAAAAATAGTCTAAAACACCACACAGCTAATCTACAATGAATAATTTATTTACCATGAGACTTTCATACTAAATTTACCAAACTTATGCTATTATGATAGATGCCATCATAGTACAATATACTAACCTGAGCTAAGCTAACCTGACAGATGCTACTAAACTACCACACTAAATTAACATAACCTGACATGTCCTCACAATACCATACACACTAACAAACTCTGACATATGCCAGTACTACCATGCAGTACCCTAACTTAACACACACTGGCCAACCATAACCTAACCTGACATGCCACTAACACTAATTTCACACACAATATATCCCAACTTAGCACAAGCTGACCCATCACATCCTAACTTGTCCCAACCTGACAAGATGTCACCACACACTAACCTGACCTAACTTGTACTGCTCTGACAAATGCTATCACACTACCATAAACTAATTTACTAAACTAAACTAACCTGATGGCTACCACTACACTACCATGCACTAACTTAACCCACCAGCATACAGCCTACTCCCTACCATAACCCTACCTGACAGATGATGACACCTCATTACCACACCCACACTCTCTGCCTCCCACCAATATCAAATACATAGTGCCCGTGTCTCGGCAGCATCCCCATGGCGCCCTGTCACCATACTTAATCAGTAAGCGACATAAATATACAAACCTCAACAGCTGATCAGGACCGGGGTTGGTAGGGGAGGGCACACCTTTTTCTTCCATTCCTCTGCCCTCCTTCATCTCACCTCCCTCACGGACTCCTAGCACGGAGTCTCGTTGTTCAATAACTCTTTTTCATTCTCAGATCCTTCATTCCACCCGACACCATTAGTTACCAAGACAGATAAACATTCCCCCTAACCCCCCTAAAATGGCTCCCATAACGTGATATCATTACACCTCTTATACCATCCTTTCCATCAGCATACCTTTAAATTTAAGCTCCTGGGACGGATCTAACAGCAACACCTGCTCCGCTTTCGCCATTTTTAAAGTTAATCCTCACACAGAGTCCAATATTTGGGAAGATTTCGCAGGAAGACCCGCACTGAGAGAAGGGTAACCGATAACCTCACAGCGCGTGCGCCAAACATCAGTGTGACGTCATAATCCAAATCACTTACACTATGACACACACCTATAGCAAAATTTACTTAGGAAATATGATTTATTTTAAACATCTGTGCGAAACATCTACCATAATTAATGCATGAGCATAAATGTAATTTTTATGGGATGCGGAACATGCATTCTCGTTCTATTCACTTTGTCATATCTTTGTTTTTATGACGTTTTTCAATCAGTGTTATTGTAATCAGTCTACTGAGTACTCAAAATTTTAAATTTTCTCTTCTCTTTACACATTTTTTGCTGCTGTTTATTCTGGCTCAAGCATTGGCAGATGGATCAATATATAAGCCAAGCTTTGAGACACGTTTTACGTAATAGCAGGCAAAATTGCATTTTATTTAAATTGTGAAATATTTATAATAAGGTAAAAATTTTTGAACGTGCTTTTTCATTAAAAACTGAATAGAAATCCATTCATTCCCCAGCAAAACTTTCCGTACCTTCCGATAGGCATTTTCAGTATATATACTGTAAACTCTTGTTTTATGAAACACTGAAAATATCAGAAGAGATTATTTTAAATAAGATACCTTACATGCTTCAGCACAAAAATAGCTACCACGTGTTAGAAAAAAAAAATCAGACAGCAACAAAACCCGGGAGGAGCTAAATAAAGTCGAGTGTTGAGTGACCCAAAGAAGTTTAAGCAGGCATTCTACACCCGCCTTGAAGCTTAATTTATTCTCCCTTGGCATCATATCAGATATCCACGAGGACCATCCGAGAAAATACTATAATCTATATATACCCTTCCCTCAGTAGCCTCCATGTAATTAACCTTATTTCGTGCCAACAGTTAGCCCCGCTGCCACTCGAGCACGAAAAATGGGTGATTTGACTGTGGGCAAATGGCAGTTCTGTGGCTTGGCCACATGTACTAGCTTGAGGCTTTATAGTTAGTCGTCGTATAGACACATACGTACATACATACCTACATACACATAATACGTTCATTCATTCATTCATGCGTATATACGTACAGTACATAAACTGTACATGCACATGCATATACATTACCCTTTTCTCATCTTAGTGATAAAGAACTGATTGATTTATCTAGAACAAATTATGGTGGTAACCTTTTGTCTCACGACAACTATACCCAACTAGAGTATAACCCTGATAAACCTAGTGCCATACCTGTCGGTCTTGATGGCGGAGTGGTTGCTTTACGTACAGTATCGGACAGTAGAGTACTATTTTCAAAATTACTTTGATAATATCTTAAGTAAGCATACTAAAAGCTTAAAAATGTTATCCTATAACATTAGAAGTACACCCAGAAATTTATAAAAGTTTATTGATTATCATCTATCATTTGATAGAAGAATATACATTATGGGGGTTTCAGTGAAAAAGGTTATCAAATGATTAGATCACACGTACAACATATGGCTTTTTTTTTTTTTTTTACCTTATTTGCTAAACACCGAAATCATTATGGAGGAGGGGTAGGTATGTATGCCAGCAATGATATGAAATGTAAAGTAACAGAAAACATTAGCGCTGATAATGATCATTATGAATCGATGTTTGTGGAAAGTGAGGCTAACAAATCTTATGTCTGGTGTTATTTATAGGCGGCCCAATTCCGAATCGTCGTGGTCGTCGTGGTTGTAGTTAGCGAATAGGAGCCCATTCTACATATTGGCTGCCAAGATACAAAGCGAAAACTTTCATTCTTTCCCTATTTTGTATTCTTTATATGTTGTGGAGAGAGGCTAATCCCCCTCCTTAAAATAATGGTGGAAAATTTTATATAGTGGCAGACAATGAAGGAGCCAGACGAACTGACCTGGGAAGTTTCGTTGAAATCCATAAGTGTACTTTCCTTCATTTCTGATCGTTTTTACTTTTGGAAGGAGGGCTGACCCCAAAGAATCACGGAGGGGGGAGGGGGGCGCTCCCAAAATATCTCTGTCTATCTATAGCCAGACGCCATAATCACGTAAGGGGTGGCCGTTTGACTTTTGAGTTAGTTTTACGGGAAAGTGCACTAACCCTCCACTAGTCCACTTGTTGACACGTACAGTAGGGAACACGAATGGGCTGGTTATAGGGTTACCATCTAGAGTTGTAAATGGTTTCCTGACTTACAGGAAACCACTGGGCTTGTCACTTAATGTAAAACCGCCTGAAAAGGAACGAAGATCAATAAGAAGTGAAAGGAAAGACGGGAGAAATAGGAAGAGAGGAGGGCAAGCACAGAAAAAGAATGATCAAGGTATATCAAAGCCATATCTGCACTCCTTTCACTATTTCTGATAAATTTTTCTCTTGTGAGAAGGGATGATCCCACTAAAAGTCATGGTTTGAAAATTGTATGTAGTGGAAAACTGGAGTAACCAAACAAACTCACCTGGAAAGTTTCATTCAAATCCATCATTGAGCCTAGGAGAAGTTAACACACACACACACACACACACACACACACACACACACTACCGAATGAAATAGTGTGTGCCAAAACTATTCATAAATTTAAGGATAAGTCCGATAAAAATGGTTTAATACACTGGACAGTACGAGCTTGACTCATGCCTGTAAAGATACAATTAGGTAAGAACACACACACATTCACACACGGGTTGAATCGGCGCCGAGAATGACAGCATCCTAAGCAGGATTGATGAAGTTCGCAACCCACATAAACAGATTCTTACCTGCCCTAGTCTAAGATGGAATTCACATCCTTTCCAATATCAGACCGCTTCTCTAACCATTTGGCCACTATCTGTGAGCCCCCCCCCCCCCCTCCGGTGAGCCATACAACACCACTTGAGACTTGGTTGCACCTCACAAGACACTCGGTGAAGCCTAACAAGTGCTGTCGTTTGCACATGGTCCACTTCCTTCCCCCAAAGCACTGCATTAACTGAGAGAAGTAATCTATTGTTTAAAAGTATGGGAGTTCGATCCTAAATCTGACTGATCATCCACATTTCCCACCGTACGCCATAAACAAGCCTCCTCTCCCCAGTGCCATCACAGCAGTCGTGGATAAGACAGCTCTATAGCTCTATCATGTACCCCATATGGAAGGTGGGTATTTGTGCCGACGTGAAGGCAGGTGGTGTGTGGCACGTTTGAGGACTAGTGGGCCTTAAGGGTCGGGCTGTCAAGTCTATGCCCAGAGCTGGAAACATTTTAAAAAATAATAATAATGTCAGCCTGTGATAGAGGAAAGCTTAAATTTTCGGGACGTGGGCCGCCAATAAATCTGAATGTATGGAGCAAGGTCCAGAGCTTGGTATGAAGGTGTAAGCATGTCTCTAACTTTTCACGGTTATGTACTGGAACACCTGTAATTACCTCCGCCAACGAAGTAGGAGGAAGTTACGTATTCACTTGTGTTTGTTTGTGTACAAGATATCTCAAAATGTTTCTCTCGAATTTCAATGAAATCTGATGGATAGGTGAGCACTACGTCGAGGAAGAGTTTATTAGAGTTTGAGGAGGAACCGGATCCGGAAACAGGAATAAGTAATACATTTCACTGGCATTAGCAGAGGTTTGCTCTCTCTCAGATTCTTTAACAGGGTAGGCTATGACCGTAAAATGAAATGAATGACTGTGTAAGACCGAGTTAAGAGTTTGTATGATAGTGGTGACACCCATGTTCCCTAATACAGATATTATCTGTATCTGGGGAAGTGAGTGTCTAAGTTAGAGGTTTAGTATTTGTTATGAGAGAGGTAAAAACCTAAGTTATGAGAGGGCTTAGGATGGATACTGAAATCATGGTGGATCAAGTATCACAAATCTGATGCATGTAGATGATGCTACGTTTCTTGCTGATAATGAAGAGCTATGCAAACTGGTGCAGCGTTTCGTTGATATCTGTGAGCATCTTTCATTGAAAGTAAATGTAGAGAAAAGTAAAATGATGGCTGCTGAGAGAAAGATTATTCTTAGTGTGATATGCTGATAGTGAATGGAGAGAGACTTGAACTGGTGGGGGTGGAGGGTTAAGCACCAGGGTGCAGTAACAGAAAAGAGGTAAATATGCAGAGAAAGTGGAAAGTAGAGTAGCACAGGGAAAGAAAGTGGCTGGTGCTGTCAAGGCCTTCACACTAAACAGAGAACTGGGTGTGGCGATTGCAAGAGGACTGCATATAAAGGTGTTTTAGTGACCACATTTACATTTGGGACAAGTGCTGAATGAAAATGAAAGGTCAGGAATAGGAGCAGTGGAAATGGGGTTACTGGGGAACGTGTGTGGAGTGCGTTTGGTGACTGGGATAAGAAATAATGTGATTCGTGAAAGATGTCGAGAAAGGGATACTATTGATGAAAGCGTTGAAGCGAGTGATTAATTTACATATAGAAAACTGATGTAAAGAAGGTGATGAACAGGCTATATTTGAATGTGTTTATAAGGCGTGAGGAGGCGTGGTAGGGCCTGAAGGTGGTATGGTAAATGAATGCTTGAGAAAGTGATATATGGGAGTTTATGTGGCCAAGGAAGATGATGGGGAGCTGCAAGGAAGATGTTGAGCGAAGATGAAGGGAAGCTGCAAGGCTTGGTAGATGAGTTTGGGAGAGTGTGTAAGAAACGGAATCTAAAGATGAATGTAGAAGAGTAAAGTGACGGTCTTCGAAAGAAGTGAAGCCAGTGAATGTACAGTGAGATTGGATGGGAAGGATATGGAGAATGTGAGTGAATTTAAGTACTTGGGCAGTGTGATGAGTAAGGATGTGAAGTGCTCGAAAGGGTGCAGCAGGGAAGAAGGTTGCTGGTTCGTTGAAAGCAGTGATAAGAAACAGGGAGGTGAGCATGGAAGTGAAAAAGTTGTTACATGACAGTATTGTGATACCAACTCTGACATATGGAAGTGAAGCTTGGACCCTGTTGGAAGGATAGAAGTCAAGAGTGAGAGCAGTGGAAATGAGTTATTTGAGAGGAGCATGTGGAGTCACATGGAGAGACAGACTAACAAATGAGGAGGTGAAGGAGCGTTGTGGTGTGGTTGAGGATGTGATGGGAAGCGTTAGGAGAAGCACTTTAAGGTGGTTTGGTCATGTGGAGAGGATGGAGAGTGAAAGACTGACGAGGAGAGTGTATGTGAGTGAGGTGGAGGGGACGGGAGGGAGGAGGAGGCCGAGGATGAGATGGCGGGATGGAGTGGAGAGGTATATGAGGGGGGTGTGAGTTGAAAGCGTGGTAGTGAAATGGCAGGGGACAGAGTGACATGGAGGCGATTTGTTTGTGGCCACCCCGTGCGGGATTAAGGCGTCTGGCAATAGATAGATAGATAGAACTGACGGGGGATCCAGATGGCTGGATAAATTATGAGCGGAGCACGTAACAAGAGCTTGGCACTCTCTTTTCAATCTGACTGTGTGGTAGGTAATACGCCTTTATTACCTGGATCTTACCTGGACGGCCTTTCCAGGAACTACACACTGGTGTACGGACAAGAGGAGTATAGAAAGGCCTAAAAGTACTAATGCGCCAGCCTTAAAAAAAAAAAAAGTACATAAAGCAGAAGTATGCTGGAAAGTGCATTGTGCGTAGCTTAAAGAATAATCAGTTATAGATTCACAGTATTCAGATAACTTAGAACTTATTGCCTGTCTGAGGGCCGATCTGAAATTTCTTCTGTGATGCGAAGTCAGGATTTCCGGGGGCTGGATGGTAGCCGAATGAATGTGTTGTCTGTTTCACTCAGTAGACTGTGATGTTGATTAGTCCTTCCTCAGTTGTGTTTCTCTTATCCACACAGTAAGTAATCTCGCCCCACCCCACCTTTCCCAAATGAAAAGGAGGGGGCGTAGGGGATCTAGGGGTATGACTGGGGGTCGGACCTTCCCCGAAAAGGAGGGGGCGTAGGGGATCTAGGGGTATGACTGGGGGTCCGACCTTCCCCCTCCCCCTCCCTGTACCCAAATCAGTGGCTGTCCTTAGGTGCGGGTCAGAATGATGATCATAATGATGAAGGAAAGATCTCGTACTCAGGGAATTAATGAAGGATACATTTAACTCCAGCTTGAAAAGGATCCCCTAATCCGAATAAAATCATATGTAGGTACCTAGAATAAGGTTTAAATATACGTCATTGGAATGAAGAATACCACATGCCAGTCTTTGGATCTTGCCTCAGCCAATTCCTCATAACAAAAGCCCCAAACTTGAACTTCTTCATTAAATCACATTTTAATTCAGCAATGAGAGATTGATTAAAAAATAATATTTAGAAATGTTTCCATTATTATCAGCGAGGTTCCAGCAATACATATTTCTGAAAAATAAGAACTTTTAATGAATTGAGGAATGTCTTGATGTCTTGTCTGAATATAGCCAAACAAATATGGAATGAACTGAGGAACCAGACTGGAAAAATAACGTAATTACACAATATATTTATACAATAAGGATTTTTAAAAGACTAAAAGGAGTTAAAGGACAGACGCCGTGGAGCAGCGGTGATGGTCGTGTGATAAAGCTTGACGCACTAGGCCATTATAGTGGAAATATAACTTTGACAACAGTATTTAGCTGAGAGGAGGAATAGCAACTGATAACTTGTGAAGCAGTGGTCCTGGTAAGCACTAGTGAAGTCGTGAAACTTGTAGGGCTTATTAGGAAAACAAGCTGACTGATGGCGGGCGTCGGACTGGAGGTGGTGGTGGTCATGGCGGTTGCTGAAATATGGCGGCGAGCATCATTATTTCTATTTTACAGTGTTTTATTCTCAGGGAATCATCATAATCACCAGAACCTGCAGTGTGCTGTCTAGTTTGCATCAGCCCAGTGAACATAATGTACTGTGAAGTTATTAGGCTAACACGTTTTCCATTGCCAAAGCCATCATCAATACCATACATTTTTATTTTGTATTTCTTGCTCCACAGTAGTTATTAGATTGCAAGAACAAGCATATAGCAGACAGAATATTTTACCAGTTTTGGGATGCCTCCGACATATCTATTTTCTGGCTGTATTCTGTGCAGTAGGGGCAAAAGTTTGCCCAATACAGTATATACATCGTGTGTACAACACACTTCCCTCTGCTGGCTAATATTACCATGCTGAGGAGAGCTTTTTTTTTTTTTTTTTTCTTGCCCCTAAATTATTCTCTGATGCATCAGTGGGGAAAGCGATGGACATGCCTAAAATGTGAAGTAAACAGTGAAACAGCGAGTGAACATTTCTCATTGGATAAAGCTTTACCACATGGGTGCAACAATTCCACTTATCTTATTACATCTCAATGTTAAGGAAAGTAACTTTAGTGCAGTATGCAAGATAGATAAGTGCTTATTGATTTTAGACCACAAAACATACAGAACAAATAAATTTTACCTATTTTGGGGTTTTTAAGGCCATTGCTTGGATGCTCATAGCAGCTTGTTTACCAACAATCTTGTCAATGTATACTAACTAGGGGGCTTTGTCTCCCAGACCCCTTACAATTTTAACCACCTAGGATTTCCACTAATTGAAATGTTGGAAGCCCCCATCTTCTATCAGAAACTCCTAACTTAATGTCCTAAAGAACCCGTGAAAGACCCATTTAAATAGAATATTTGGAAGACCTGTGCCCGTCTGGTAAAGCATTAATTGTCTTCGTACTGTACAGTGCAGTAGGGTATTGTGTTTTTACTGATAATATATTGGGTTTAGTTAATTAGGCAAAAAGTTAAATTCATGCCTGTATCCAATACTTTTCCAATATCTAGTACTGGTAAGTCTGATTTTACAGTTTATGTTCTGCATCAACTACATTTTCAGAAAGGGGGTTTGCCATCTTAGACTGTGTAAAAAAAAAAGTTCTTTAATTTGTAATTTGCTTCTAGGTTTAAAAAGATTTATGGGTATGTTATGTTTGTGCTCTCTCACTTATCTATCTATCTATATATCTATCTATTGCCAGACGCCTCAATCCCGAACGGGGTGGCCACAAACAAATCGCCTCCATGTCACTCTGTCCCCTGCCATTTCACTACCACGCTTCCAACTCACACCCCCCTCTCTCATATACCTCTCCACTCCATCCCTCCATCTCATCCTTGGCCTCCCCCTCCCTCTCGCCCCTTCCACCTCACTCACATACACTCTCCTCGTCAGTCTTTCACTCTCCATCCTCTCCACATGCCCAAACCACCTTAACATGGTTCTCCTAACGCTTCCCATCACGTCCTCAACCACACCACAATGCTCCTTCACTTCCTCATTTGTTAGTCTGTCTCTCCATGTGACTCCACATGCTCCTTTCAAATAACTCATTTCCACTGCTCTCACTCTTGACTTCTGTCCTTTCAACAGGGTCCAAGCTTCACTTCCATATGTCAGAGTTGGTATCACAATACTGTCATGTAACAACTTTTTCACTTCCATGCTCACCTCCCTGTTTCTTATCACTGCTTTCAACGAACCAGCAACCTTCCTTCCCTGCTGTACCCTTTCGAGCACTTCATCCTTCAGACTACCATCCTTACTCATCACACTGCCCAAGTACTTAAATTCACTCACATTCTCCATTTCCTTCCCATCCAATCTCACTGTACACTCACTGGCTTCACTTCTCTCGAAGACCATCACTTTACTCTTACCCACATTCACCTTTAGATTCCGTTTCTTACACACTCTCCCAAACTCATCTACCAAGCCTTGCAGCTCCCCTTCGTCTTCACTCAACAACACAGTATCATCTGCAAACAACAGTACAGG
>JAGKTI010000566.1:86066-98195 GCA_018397915.1 Birgus latro | reverse complement strand
CTCTCTCATATTGTTAACTGTTAACTACTTCTGAATGAGTTTAAATACTCTTTGTACGTTGATAAGACCATATAATTCTACGAGACATTCATTTTCTGAAGACAAAACAGTGAGTTTATATACATCCATGTAAGTTGTGGCAGCGTTGCTTGTGTGATGTTTGACACCAGTGGATTTTAATTTTTTATTTGCATACACAATACAGCACACTTCCAAAATATTTGCAAGCTATTTGGTATGAACAATTGAAAGACTAGGCTATGACTGCCTTTCTGCGTGGTGATTAAAGAAACACATGTGAATTTCTTTTCAGTTTTTCTTAATCAAAACTGCAAATGGCCAGCACTATTTGTGAACCTGATTAATGCAAAATTTCATGAGGTTTTGGGTGGTGAATTAGGATTATGAGAAATGGTTCTTATTGTATTTTACCCGGCACCTGCATCATTGGAATGTTTGCTCCGATACCTGCATTGTTTCCTGGAAAGAGCTGTTGATTTATATGCTGATACTCTGTACAGTACTGTACTAATGTTTTTACCAAGTTACTGAGTTGTAGTATAACCTCTCTCTCCCTCTCGCTCTCTTTCCCCCCCCCCCTCCAATCTACCATAGTTTCAATCACAAGGGTGTTGTTTGCTTGCACCAACTCCAAAATTAGTCAAATTGACCTTACTTCGGTTTTGGACCCCCCCCCCCATCTACAATTAAGACGTACTCTTCCTGACTTTCCTCATGGGGATTACTTTTCCTGTCAGTATATCTCACATTGTACAAGCTTTTATTCTCCATGAAATGTCCTTACAGATGGATAATTAAGTAGTGAAATTTCCATTGAAATATTACCCAGGAGCTAGTAGACCAGGGTGATGAGGTGTGTGATAGCATTAGATTGGGCAAGAAAAGGTTACTTCTGTTGGGTTTGATTAGGTTGGTAGGGTTTGTAGACTAACTCACAAATGGGCATTTTGCTATAGATATGAGATAAACATTGAATACTGTACAGGCAAACCCTGGTTTAACGATGCAATTGGTTAATTCCTAAACCATGGGGTTGTGTGAGGTGGTCCTGGCACTTCCAGCCGGTGGCAATTCGCGCTCTGACTTATTTTTATAAAATATAGGCCCAAACTAGCCTGAGTGATATAAATAGTTCTCAGGACTCTCCTACATTTTTTCCTATATATTTATATTTTGAAGGCCCCGGCTAATTAAAAAGAAAACAGAGGCACCCAACTGACGGCCCACGGCTCGAGCCATTGCCACTGAGCGTCACGAAAGTGACGGCCCACGGTTAAGTGGTTAAGTAAAACCCCATCGCTCGGTGGGGTATCGTATCCTGGGGTAGATTTAACATGTAAAGTGTAGGGATGCGTTTTTGAGCTTTGAGTTCCCTTCCACACCCAAGTCCTAAAACCACCCAGGTGAGTCCAAAAACAAGTATATACAATCTAAATGGCCTAACAGCTGTAAAAGAAGCTAACCTAAGCCTAAAACCAGTGCCTATCTTGCTTGTACCCAGTCAAGGTCACTGGAGAATGCAGTCTCGACTCATATTCAAACTCTGTAGAGAAGAATCAGCAGCATTGTATACAATCCCAGCATCAGACGGTCCCAGGACAATTAAATAAACATCTGTTTTGCATAATAATAATGTATAAATGACGCAGAATTGTCCAGCGTGCACCAGCGTGCAAATTTTTGTGACAGACAATCATTGATCTTTTGATGGGGAATGCGATCAGGATAGCCTTTTCAATGGCTCCTCTTTATGTTGTTTTAGTTACTGTTCTGGTTGCTGAGGTTTATTTTCTCTCTCATTTTCCAACATTTATTTAGAAATTCCTCAGTATTTTCAGAGCGTTTTCCCTTGAAGAGTTCCGAATGTAAACATGTGCTTTATCTTTCGCTGATGTGATCAGGATAGCCTTTTCAGTGGCCCCTCTTTATGTCGTTTTAGTTACTGTTCTGGTTGCTGAGCACCTTTCTCTTCTTTTCTCTTATTTTCCAACATTTATTTAGAAATTTATATATACTTTCAAAGTGTTTTCCCATCAACAGCCTGAATGTAAACACAATATGTATCGATGTCACAGTTTTCATCAGTGCATGAAATATTTACTCTTTATGGCTTTCATAATTATTAATATTTATTAATTTAAAATTATTATTGCTATATATTCCATTATAGGTTAGATGTTCAGCGATCAAACCCAAAATATTCTATCGCCTAGTTATCCACACTTGTTTGGTGTACCTCGACTGATGGGCGAGAATCCATACCCCAAATGACAGTGTTCACTCCACCTATGAATAAAACACATTAATCCAAGTATAAAAACAGTTTAAAAATCAACGTTAACACAAAATTTGTTTAAAATAATATAAAAATTGGTTAAAAACTAAACAAAAACCCATTGCAAAACTGGAGGTAGGCCTACAATAGGTGGGGTAGAGTGGTATACCCCCATCATTGTTCCGGGGTATTGCATCTAGGGGTGTCATAAATGGTGTTTGCCTGTATGTGACAAATAGGTAGAAGAACACTACCCTACAATAAATCTTAAATTCTCAGTAACTGTCAGTCTCGTCCATGGTCTCCTCTGAAGGAGAGTCCAAGAATGAGATGCAGGGATGGGACAGAGAGTTTCAGGAGAGAGGGTAGAGAATTGTAGAGAGGGTCACTTAGTAGCAGTGGACTGGGTGACACGGAGGTCACTCATTTGTCGCTCTTTCATGAGATTAAGGCAATAGTCAGACTAGTACAAGGGCGGGCAACCTCTGGCCCACGGGCAACCTCTGGCCCACGAAGGTTTAGCATCCGGCCCGCCAGCTTGCTTGGCATGAAACCTCAGCCAAAACAAATTATGCAGCTGGCAGATGCTATTTGGCAACTCGGCGCTCCCCTCACCCTGCACGATACAATCTTTCCGTCATCCTGCCAGATGCCAGTGTCCGTAGAACTTCCACATTGAGAGGAGGTATGTGTTACTTTTAAGGCGGGCACACACTTGTTACGTATCCATGTATGTATGTAGTACTTTTCAAGTTCATAGATATTTTGAGATCTTAACCCGCGAGCTCAGTCACGTTCCACTGCTTGAAGTGTGGAAGTCTATATCCTGATATAGATTTAATTTGCATGTTTTCCAATAAAATTCTTGTATATAGTCACTCTTGTCTTCTCATTTGTCACTGGTCCGCGGGTTGCTCCCGAAAATCTCAGCTGGCCATCGCTCTGAAAAGGTTACCTGCCCCTGGACTAGTAGATAGATAGTCTGGTTTTTCAATGTACCCAGAATTATCTAAAAAGAAGTTTTTTTTATTTTTTTTATCATTATTATTATTATTATTTTTGGAGAATGATTTTACCATACCTGCAGAGGGTCAAGTTTGACTGAAATTGTTGTCTTATGAATTCTTACGTTTTCTGTATGTGGGTCAAGATACATTTCTTCCATCCTTGGCATACTGATATTCTTGCCACAGATTGAAGTGGCTTACATAACTGGCACTTGCCTTGATGTACAGCAAATCCTTGCTCATAAGTGACTCTCTCTCTCTCATGTCCAGTGAAAGCTGCATGTAAAAGCTCTTGTGCTAATGTGCTTAAAAACGAAATTTGAGAAAGTTTTTATATATCAGAACATATCCTTGATGTATAGTGAGGACAGCATGTGCCATTTTTGTTTCATCCTGGCAGCTTCCTAGAGGATAGGTTGGGGAGGCGGTAGCTCGATCGGTAGAGAGTTGGCTTGCAGTCCCGTGGGACCCAGGTTCGAATCCTCACTGAGGCAGGGAACAGTTTAAGGATTTGAATTTCATTAAATCAGGCTTTACTGATCTACCAGAAGACCCGGCGACATGTCGTAAAAATAACCCCGCTAATACCAATACACCAGTCCTGTATGAGACAGCCCTAGCATGTATTCAATATGGACGGTGGGTGTTAGCGCCGAAGTGGTGACATGTAGTATGTAAGAGGACGGCTGGGCCTTGATTGCAGGCTGTAAAGCCTATGCCCAGAGTCGGACACATAAAAAAAAAAAAAAAAAGGTAAAGTACCTTTGGCGTACAGTTTTAGCCAGTGTTCAATATTTGGAATTTAACGAAAGTGTGGCAAGTAGAACTAGGATTGACTGGCATTGGGGATGGTAAAATACAGCACATAAGTTGTTGGAAGGTCAGCAAAGCATATCTCGAGTTTGTTCTCTGCTTGTTTACCAGTATTTTCATTCTTTTAAGAGATAAGATTGTCCTTAAAAATGACCCTCTTTGCCATAATACCATTCACTAAATTGCAAGTCTCAGTTTAATTGTTGATAGATGTAGCCAAGGTGTAATTAGATAAAGAGATGCTGTGGGTGTATCATAGTTGTATCGCAGATCGCAGCAGTCACTAATGTTGATGGTGCTGCCATTGTAGATAATCGTAGCACAGGAAGTGGAGATTAACGTGGGCAGCTATTGATAAAATCGTGAGGCGTTGGAAAGCTCATTGCGGGGTAGGTGCCAGTTTGTCTCACTGGCCTATCTGTCTCGTAACGTTGGTGAGGTGAGTTATTGGCGCTCTTGGGTTACGTACTGTAATTAATTGTACACAGTTATATCGAGATGTGATTGACAGTGAAATTTTGTGTGATGGCAAACCTCCTAGCAACCATGTCTCCCAGCTTCTGTTTTTGATCATTGTCATGGGCTCTCTGACTATGCCCTGCAAAATTTGAGAATATATATGGCTTGGAGGGGATGTCTGGTAGATTTCCATGGGTAGTTTCCATGATGTCAGATAACAGGCTTAAGTTGGTTAAACTGCTCGTATCATGAAATTCTTGTATCCTCTAAACTAAAAAGAGATTGTTTGAAATATTGTACATTATGTCATGCCATTCTTGATGGTCTGGGGCAACAGGATTGTTGATGTACATCATGTGGATTGAGTATCCTAGTGAGAAGCTGTGTATGTCTCCAGCAGACACAACATACTGCACATTATGATATGAGATATATATACTACACTCCATTTCACCAAGTTTGTCACCATCACTGATGTCCTCAACGCTTGTAGTGTTGATGTAAATCCTTGAGAATCAATATACTGTAAAAGGCAATACAAAAAGACATCTCCAGAACTGAGGACCTCTATCAATGCTGTGGGTGTTGAGGACATCATTAATGGTGCCAGACTCGGTGAAATGGAGTATAGTGCTTATAATTATTACATGTCTATTACTATTACGTACCAGTATGACATAGTAATGCCTATATATTGCTCGGTCATGTCAAACTGTCGTTCCTTCGACCTATTTGCTATTACAATCTACATAATTATACTGAAATATGTTACATAGCTGAACAGTTCATGTTAAAGTAAATACATGGTATTTTCTTGGGGGAAGCAGCCTAGGTATATAGATAGATAGATAGGTAGTAACAATTGTGGAAACAGTAGCATAATTGTAACAAATACGGTAACATAATTGTAACGTAATGTGAGAGTTTTTGAACTGGAGAAGTTAGATATAGCCTACATTTGTCTTTTATTGCTAGGGGGTTCTACAAAGCTGAAGAAAAATCATGTGAGGTAGCAAGAGTGAATTAGAAGTCACCGTACTGAATAGACACTTTACGGTGGGGTGGGTGATGTGACTTGGGTTTGTGCACTAGCTTTAGAAAGTGTCTCTCAGAAGAGAGGCAGTGATATCCACAATCATCACTTTAGCTCATGATGTCCCAAGGGTATTAATAAATTTTCATGTGAATATCTATATAACAATACAATACTGATTAGGAAGTGTTGCAGGCAAACAATTTAATGCATAGGCTAGTCATGAAAGCAGGTTTTGAATATATTGTGGAATCATTGGGCAGTATGCAATAACGTTGCCTTTGGTGTCAGACTCTCACATGGAGTGTGCTCCAGTACCTTTATGGAACAAGTGAACAGCTTTAGTTTCAGCTCTTCCTTTTCACTTACCACAGGCTGGAAGGAGGTGGTAGCCTGAGTTTCTCACAGAATGAAGACTTTGTGTCCATTGTTACGGTGTTAGTTTGAAGCTTTGGCAGCCTATACAAGATAACAGTCAATGATGATGAGCCTACATTTGGTGGCTTAGTATATCCAGGATGGAGTGAAGCAGCTGTGGCATCCACCTTGGAACCAAACCTCATATGTCCCTTCATCTTGCTGTGGAGAAAGGCCCCTGGCCCCTGACAAGGTGCTGTCTGCCACAAGTTGGCACCAGTTCCCTACACAATGTAACTAAGTACTGTGTTGTACCTCTAGGAGGACCCCTCAGAAACAGTTGCCTACTTGTGGTCAATGCATCTGCTCTGCCAGACAGATGGAGGTTATTAAGCAACAACAGCAACACAGATAACAGTTTGCGGTGACTGTAACTTATGCAGTAAGGCCATATGGCCATTAACCTGAGAAGTGTGATATACATTATGTGGGTTGATCTGGATCTTGAACCATTCTTTGTCTTGATGTGAATGGGAGACTAATGACTTGAAATTGATCAGTGGAGGCATCTGGAGCTTTTCTCTTCTGTTCCAGCCTCATTAAACCATCTTTACTCATGGTATGTTTTTGATGCTATAATTATTAAATTAGAATCATGAAGCATTCACCCTGACTATACTATAGTAATGTAGATATTGACCCTCATTGGAATAATTACACCTTTAAATATGCTGTTTCAACTCATCATGCTAAAAAATGCCTGTGGTGAAAAAACTATACAGATTTAGTATTTCTGACTGGAAGAATATCCTGAAACAACAGCATTTTGATTAACCTATGAGAGGGATTGACATCCTTGAGATACCCACACTTCATTATGTTCTCTCTTAAACCAAGGGAATAAAACTGATGTATAATGAAGTTAGAAAATTTATTTTTTGTGCACCATGCCACAAGTGGAAACCTCAATCCCACAGTTTACAGGAGAAAAAAAAAAATTGGTAGTGGTGTCACATGCTTGTGAAAGATCTGTGCTGGTGATTCATAGCACTGCTAGATATGGATCCATTGCCAGCACAAATTGATTAATTATTGCATGGATGATGGTTGCTCTACAGTGGATAGTAGAGAGTGAGAGAGAGAGAAATAATGTTAGACATGTCAAGTAAAGGAAGGAGTGGTAGAGTTCATTGCATTTATGAGGGCAGTCTGCATACAATCAATCTATCTGTCTGTAGCCAGACACCATAATCCTGTAAGGGGTGGCTGTTTGAGTTAGTTCTTTTATGGGGAGGGGCACTAACCCTCTGTCAACCCACTTGTTGACACATAGGGAACATTTATGGATTGGTTATATGGTTACCATTCAGCTTTGTAAGTGGTTTCATGGCTTACAGGAAACCATTAGGTTTGTCACTCAGTGTAAAGCTATCTGAAAAGGAAAGAAGAGTAATAAAAAGTGATAGAAAGATGGGAGAAATGGGAAGAGAAGATGGCAGACACAGAAAAAGAATGATAAAGATGAAGGAAAAAGTAGGCAGCACAACATGAGTGAGTAGATTATGGTTTGGAGGGGAAGCAGTGGCTCAGTTGGTAGTGAGGCCGCCTTCAGTCCTACTGGACCCCGGTTGAAATCCCCGCTGGGGCAGGGAGCAGTTTAACCTGTTGATTACAAGCCACAGCTCAGGCTGGGTAACGTCGCGTTACGATACACTGCTCAGGCTGTGCTGGCCGTGCATCACTTTTTTTTTTTTTTTTTTTTTTAACAACTTCCCTATGTAAACTTACACAAGGCTCTACGCAAAAACAGAGAGAGAATCTTTTTTTCACCAGATGATGCCCTGGATGTTTGTCTTCAGGTAAAAAAAAAAAAAAATCCCTTGTTTTTTGCGCACCATAGGGTGGGCTAAGAAAAAGGTACTGTAATTGCGTAATCCACGGGTTAAGGATTTGAATTTCATAAAATCAGAGTTTACTGATCTACCAGAAGACCCACCGACATGTAAAAATACCCTTGCTAATACCAGTACACCAGTCCTGTGTGAGACAGCCCTAGCATGTATTCAATATGGACGGTGGATGTTAGCACCAAAGTAATGACATGTAGAGGTGTATGGTGTGTAGGAGGATTACTGGGCATTGGGAGCAGGCTGTGAAGCCTATGCCCAGAGTCAGACATTTGGGGGGGCGGGGAACAGTCTGCATACACAATTGTTTATATTAAAAAAAAAAAAATGGCTTAAACCTTACTATATATATCATGTTTTCTGGCACAATATAAGGTACACTTTTTTTTCTGAAATATTTCTTTGTGGGTTACCTTTCATCATAACTATATTGCCAAATATTAGTCCTCTGTTAATCCTAGTGAATACTTTACCGTGTTTACAACTTGTAAATGCTTCCACTTGCCTACTTTAGTTACAGAAATATTGATGATGTACTGACAGCTGTTACATTTCCATGGGGTGGGGAGATGCAGAACTTGGCGGATGATCATCCTGAGAATGCAGGACGAGGTGAATTTAAGCCTGATGTTTATTCATGCCTTCCCCCCCCATCCTAGACAATTATCATCATTATTATTATTATTATAGCAAGTATTATCATACTAAGGTAGATCTGGAAACAAGTGAGAAAGAATGGAAGTAGGAGACATGCTGGTAAATGGACTGCACAGTTTTTAGCACATCATCCAAGGCTTCAAAATTTTTGCTCCACCTGTTTAGCAAACCATTAGCAGTTTTTAAAATTATTAGTTGATGTCCTTCATACACCTCTGCCAATTAAACGTTATTGCTTCGACTGCAGGTTAAAAAAAGGACTCCAGTGCATATTCCTGTTTACTTCCACAGATACTGTACTCCAGCCATTTTGATCTGCTTTGTTCCATAGTTTCTTCAGTCTCCATACCTCACTTTCTTACGACACTTATTCACCACATCCATCTGTCTTGGACTTCTATGTATCTTTTTACTTTCAGACTCAGTGTTGCCCTCTTCACCTCTTCTCTACTTTCTCTGTGACTACAGTATATGATTACCATCTGATTCCATCCTCTCATACCACTTTATCAGTAGACTTCCTTATACCACATCTTAAAACAGATTTGTTTCCTGTTCTACCCAGTCTACATAATCCACATTTTTCTTAACAGCCCCATTTCCACTGCTTTTATTTGTGACTTTCCACTTTAATGCCATACCAGGATCTCGCACACATACAGAAATGTGGGCATTGATGCATCCTCATGCAGTCCTCTTGCAGCTTCCTGACTCAGTCCTGTTTTCTCTCAAAACCGTTTTAGCCTTCTCTCTCCTCTCTCTCTCTCTCTCTCAAGTCTGTACTATTATTTTTCCCGTACACATTTATTATCCTTTCCTATTGCAGTACTTCACTGAGGTTCTTAAACTCTTCAACCAGTTTGTCTCTCCATTCACCTGTGTCATGAGGAAGATGAGGAATACCCTGTTTTAATCCTTTATTCGTCAGTGTGAGGGTAAACCCTGTTTGTCCCAGACATTTAAGAAATAAAGAACTTAAACTTTTCTGTGTTTTCCCTCCCGACTAATTTATGCATTTTTCATTTCCATTTTTATTCTTTTTTGTGAAAAATAAAGAAGTCAACTAAAGCTACTGACATTGAAGGAAAGTGCACCCCCAACCCCCCCCAGAGGTGAATAAAATTATACATTTGCCAGGGTAATAAGCTAGAGATGCAGCACCTTTCTTGAACAGGTCGAGAGAAATATAACCTCTTGGATAGTAAAGATTGCATAAGCTGAATAAAATTATGGGCATTTGTCCCTGACTTGATAAATACTGGTTAGTTCATTCCCAGAGGACCAGCATGCCATGTATTTTAGATGACCCCTTCAACCTGAGAACATCTTTCAAAGATTCTTGGTAATGTTATGGAATTTTAATACTGTATTTTTAAGAGCCTCTTCCTTCATGTTGAGGGAGTTGATGATCCCTTCAGTATACTTTACTTAACCTGTCTGTCTATCTGTAGCCAGACACCATAATCCCACAAGGGGTGGGCGTATGTCTTTGAGTTGGTGGTTTGACGGGGAGGGGCACTAACCCTCCACCAACCAGGGGTGTGGAGTCGGAGTCAGAATCAGGAGTCGAGGAGTCGGATACTTTTGGCTGGAGTTGGAGTTGGTAAAAATATCTCCGACTCCGACTCCTTTACGTGATCAATTGGGTGCACTGCTAGGCCAGTTGTGCCACCTCGTGGGAAATTCCCACAAATTTGTGGGAGAAATTAGCTTTTGTGGGAGCTCTCGTGGGAGGCCATTTCAAGCAAGCAGTTTGTGGGATGTTTTTGTGGGAATATTGATTTAACGTGAATTTTTTATGGAAATATATTTCGTGATGTTTCGCATGAATTAATATATAGATCATTGAGATATATTACTCTGCCTTCGAATCATTAAATCGGACTTATGTGCAGCAGTGAAGAAGGATCTCATTGAAACTATCCTATTTTTACAAACATGTATTTCTAAGGTCTAGCAAGTAAGTAAAAATACTGTTGTGTGCTACTGAGTCTTACTTCATTATTTCATTTAAGCACATACTATATTACCTTTGGTAAACAACACAAACTTTCCAATATTCTATTCTTTCCAGCTGATCTTAAGTTGAAACCATAAGCAATACAGTATCTCCACATTCTTATACTGTATATGATTCTTATTTGATTAAATGAAGTTATTTATCTTCTATTTTATTTTTATTTTCATCCCGTAACTTACGATGACGAATACATCGTATATTATAGCAGAATGATAGCAATATATAATTAAAAAGGAATTTAGAATGATAAGTTATTAGAATTCACCGATCAGTTTTGTTGAGCGTGCTACTGGTCGCACAAGCTATACAGACAGAACAGCGTAGTGAGGTGTGTTGCGCGAGAGCAGGCACAAGACTGAATGACATACGCAGATGAGCCGCGTGTGCGGGCACATGGATGGCGGACATACCCGGAGACACTGCCACGATAGACAACTCTGTCCTAACCCTACAACACAACAATGCAACATACACATGATAAAACAAAATAAAAAACAATTCTACACATCATGCATGTGACATCAATCACTAATTGGAAGCATAATCATGAGCTTGGTACACTGAACAATTATTAAAAGTCTTGGGTACGCGCACACATGTCGGAACTTCCGCTGTGTATGTGTGTGTGTGTGTGAGAGAGCCGGGTAATTCATTATGGGGGTCCAACTGGTAATCCCGCATAACCTCCCAGTCGGCTGCTGGAGTGTCCCCTCTGCCTCCTGCTGTGAGGGAAACCAAACGATGCGCGTGCAAGACATGCGATTAGGCGACCCCATCGGCACCCGATGCCCGGACGTGCTTTTGACATTGCCAAGGGTCGCCATAGTTTTATTCATTTACGATATTATATACACTAATAATATGGATGAAGGAAACTTGAAAATATGTAAGTAATGCAGTATGCCTATTACTCTACTGCAGAAGAGGGGGAGGAAGAGGGGGGTTGGAGTCGGAGTCGGAGTCGGAGTCGCAACCTTAAAATTTCCTGGAGTCTGAGTCTGAGTTGGAGTCTCAACCTTAAAATTTCATGGAGTCTGAGTCGGAATTTTTACAATTCGACTCCACACCCCTGCCACCAACCCACTTGTTGACACGTAGGGAACACGTATGGTTTGGTTATATGGTTACCACCCAGCATTGTAAGCCAGGAAACCATTAGGCATGTTGCTCAGTGTAAAGCCTCTTGAAAAAGAAGGAAGAGTAATAAAAAGTTATAGGAAAGATAGGAGAAATAGGTAGAGAGGAGGGCAGACACAGGAAAAGAATGATAAAGGTGAAGGAAGAAGCAGGCAGCACTGCATCAAGTGAGTGGATGGATGATGGTCACCATTACTTAACCATTCCAGTTTAACATTTTCAGAGCTGGAAAGAAACTGGAAAGTGAAAGGAAATTGTTAAAAACATAATGAGGTTAGCAGATGCTTATGTTATATTGTTTTGGATTTCCAGTTTGTCCAAATAGTTTGGCAATAGTCAGAATATAACTAGTTGAACATTGCAGTGTGATCCATGACAGTTCAAGCATCTTACCAAAACAGTGCAGTTGGCAGTCTATAGATACCACAGTATTCACATTATAT
>JAGKTI010000566.1:51846-66056 GCA_018397915.1 Birgus latro | reverse complement strand
GTGTGTGTGTGTGTGTGTGTGTGAGAGAGAGAGAGAGAGAGAGAGAGAAGTAATAACTTTGGTGCATGTGAAATGCATCTAAAGAGGAAAAAAAATAAGATATAATAATTAAAAATAATCTATCTATCTATTGCCAGACACCATAATCCCGTAAGGGGTGGCCATTTGACTTTGAGTTATTTTTTTTTACGGGGAGGGGCACTAACCCTCCACCAACCCACTTGTTGACACGTAGGGAGCACGTATGGTTTAGTTATATGGTTACCACCCAGCGTTGTAAATGGTTTCTTGGCTTACAGGAAACCATTTGGCTTGTCACTCAATGTAATGCCACCTGTAAAGGAAAGAAAAGCAGTAAGAAGTGACAGGAAATATAGGAGAAATAGGAAGAAAGGAGGGCAGGCACAGAAAAAGAATGATAAAGGCTAAGGAAGAAGTAGGCAGCACTACATCAAGTGAGTGGATGATGGTCGCCACCAAAAAATAATGTGGGGAGTAAAATTGCCAAAGAAAATTTTTCGGTTGAGTGATAATGTTAGTACCATTAACTGTGCCATAGAACAACTGTAGCATTGTTTTCCAGCTAATCCAGACAATAATTGTATTCAACTAAGGTTGTGCAGAGACCTGAATGATGATAATTGTGGCATTAACCCTCCCATGGTCAAAATAAGCGTAGTATTGTACAGCGTACAGTATTTCCGCTAATCCCAGATAA
This sequence comes from Birgus latro, assembly GCA_018397915.1. Taxonomy (NCBI): domain Eukaryota; kingdom Metazoa; phylum Arthropoda; class Malacostraca; order Decapoda; family Coenobitidae; genus Birgus; species Birgus latro. The sequence continues at coordinate 65,338 of JAGKTI010000566.1, read as the reverse complement.
TTTTATGAAACTGAGTCGTAAATACTATCTGTCTATAGCTGGATGCCATAATCCTGTAATGAGTGTTTTTTTTTTTTTTTTAATACAAAGAGGGGCACTAACCCTCTGCCATCCCACCTGTTGACACGTAGTGAACACATATGTGTTGGTTATATGGTTACCACCCAGTGTTGTAAATGGTTTCCTGGCTTAAATTCAGGAAACCATTAGGCTTGTCAGTCAATGTAAAGCCACCTATAAAGGTAATTTGGGGGGGAGGCGGTGGCACAATCGGTAGAGAGGTGGGCTGCAGTCCCGACGGACCCAGGTTCAAATCCACGCTGGGGCTGGGAACAGTTTAAGGATTTGAATTTCATTAAATAAGGCTTTACTGATCTGCCAGAAGACCCGCCGACATGTCGTAAAAATACCCTCGCTAATACCAATACACCAGTCCTGTATGAGAGAGCCCTAGCATGTATTCAATATGGATGGTGGGTGTTAGCGCCGAAGTGGTGACATGTAGAGGTGTATGGTATGTAGGACTGTTGGGCCTTGATAGCAGGCTGTGAAGCCTATGCCCAGAGTCGGGCACACATTAAAAAAAAAAAAAAAAGTGACAAGAAAGATGGGAGAAACAGGAAGAGAGGAAGGCTGACACAGAAAAGGAACGTTAAAGGCAAAAGAAGAAGAAGTAGCACTACATCAAGTGAGTAAATTTGGTGTATAATATATATACTGACACCATATTAGCTTTCTCCCCTTCATACCAAGATTGTCTTTTTTGTATCATTATTATTGCAACCACCAACAATATTATTTAGCTTTGGGGAGACCTTTCATTGTGAAGGAGTTTAAATTTATGAATGGGGACCCTCACAGTAATCTGGTGATGTCCATAGGAGTATGGGGAAAATAGTACCTCCAAAAAATTTTTTTTATGTAAGGTATTCAAAATGTTTTTGCTGTGGTGCAGCAATAGTGATTTTGAGATGATTTTATTAAACAGGTTTTTGTATATCATTCCTTAAGATGGTTCTTTGCAGCTTCAGATTTAAATTTTTAAAAATGTGTGTGTTAAGTGGTATGATATTGCAAAATAAACACAACAAAATTAATTGTAAGGGAACTGCAGTATGTATGTTCTCAAATAATTCATTAAGGTTCCATATTCTTAACAAAGTAAAACAGGTAAAGTTCTCCACCCTGGAGGTCGGAATGTGGGTGTGGTATCAAGCTCAGAGGTCTTCAACAGCTAAAATGCGAAGAATTTAGATATCATAGGAGTCTTGGTAAAAATTCTTGGTAAAACTTGATGACCTCCAAGTTTCGACCCTTATGGCTAATGAATTTTAATCTTGTGGATGCTGTTGTTAAACATTTTACTGTAACTTGAGAATTGAATTAGTTTTTTTTTTTATGAAATTGTCAGAGTGAGGAGAATGAAATCAGATAATACCATCTTTGTCAAGAAGTTGAGGTAGCAGTAGAGATTTGAATTAATGAATTTAAGACTCAAACTTTATAAACTAATAGCACACTCTGTGGCCCTATCAGGCAGCTCATCATTTGCTCAAATGAGAACCATTTTTGGATCTTGCATCACATTGCTCAAAGTCAGTGATTTATGTGTCGACCCAGGAGCAATTGCTTTGTGGTCCAGTAGTTTGCTCCTGCGAACATTGGAAACAGTTAGGGGTCAAAACACTCATTTAGAAAACTTCAGTCAACATGAAATTGAAATAGGCCCATCTGTGACCCAGCTGCAATGATCCTACCACATTTCATCAAAATCCTTTTTTCAGATTCGTCTGTGATACACACACACACACACACACACACACACACAGGATATTAGTATATAGGATATACTGATATACTGCAGAACATTATGTCTGTTATAAGTTGCTTTTTTTATACACTGGTATATACAGTAATTTTTTTGCTGATAAGTTTGCAGTAAATAACAGAAAAAAATTGTCTTTTAAAAGTTCCCTGGCTACCTATAAGGCTGATTTGTCAGTCTACCAGTTTTACAGTACCAGTCCCATGGGAAATAGCTATTCTGGAACATATCCTGGACTTTCAATGAGGACTGTCAGTACAGCACTTAGAAATGTGAACTGTTCATGTGGATGGATCTAGAACTATAAAAGGGTGAAATTTAAACTGGGTAATGTGGTGGGGCTTATTTATTTTGTGTGTGTGTGTGTGTATAAGGGCGAAATTTAAACTGGGTAATGTGATGGGACTTATTTATTTGTGTGTGTGTGTGTGTGTGTTTGTGTGTGTGTGTGTGTGTGTATTAACATCTAGAAGTGACAGCCCTGATAGCCTGTTCTTTGAAGACCAGCAGTTTTTTTTTTTTTTTTTTAAATAAATGCAAGGAAGAAGGAATCAAAGGCTAGAATTTGTCATCTCAGACAACAGATGACCTCTCTACCACTTGGCCACCAAAATAATGGAGGGAACTGCAAGCATAGTACAGCATATCTTGACAGGAAGATTTTGAACCATGTATCAACTTTTTAGAATGGGATTCATCATGGGCAATTCACTGGAGATGTTGCATTCCTTGTGGTTGAGTAAATCTATGGGTAGGTGAACAGTTTGCATTAACTGATGAGTGCTGCTGGGAGACTGGTTGGAGGGAAACTGATTAGATGACCAAGTTCTAAAAGAGAGAAGAAATATTACTGGAAAGAACAGGATTCTTCACTCATGGTCCTTTCCAGAACATTTGTATAAACACCTCAAGTAAGGAAACACTGGATGTTAACTAACTTCTGTAAAAATGTGGGGTTTAGGAATCTATTAACTGCAGCAATACATAAAGCATGAAAGTGCTGGATGCATTGAGTTACAAGGGAACAGTGCAACTTTTGTCACTTTTTTTTTTTTTCAAAAAAAAAAAAAAGTTTGAAACCCTGTGAAAAAGTTCCCCATCCCAGAGATATATTGATTGAAAGAGAGCCAACATCAAGATCTGGTTATTTGATTGAAAGAGAGCCGACATCAAGATCTGGTCATGGCTATAAGAATTTCACCTTAAATATATATTCACCTTGTTTAAATGAAGTGTAGCAGAGAAAACACAGCCAGAACTAGAATGTGTTTACAGGGATATCCACACCAAGGTGCTTCATTCCTCATTTGGTATCACCCTTTTAGTGGGTCCAGGTGGGGACATTAATGTCAGAATAGCTGTTATCTTTACTGGACAGTGGTAGATTAATTACATGTGATCTTATGGGTGACAGGGGTTATGTCCAGCATTTTCAGTCTTACTGGATGTGTTAGTAAAGGGACTTTACAAGTCATGAGTGAAAGCAGTGGAAATGAGTTATTTTAGAGGAGTATGTGGAGTCACATGGAGAGACAGGCTGACAAATGAGGAAGTGAAGGAGCATTTTGGTGTGGATGTGGATGTACTAGGAAGCGTTAGGAGAAACACATTGAGGTGGTTCGGCCATGTGGAGAGGATGGAGAGAGAGAGAGTGATGAGGAGGGTATATGTGAGTGAGGTGGAGAGGGGGAAAGGGAGGGGGGACACCAAGGATGAGATGGAGGGATGGAGTGGAGAGGTATATGAGAGAGGGGGATGTGAACTGGGAGCAAGGTAGTGAAATGGCGGTGGATGGCGACATGGAGGCGGTTTGTGTGTGGCCACCTCTTATGAGACTGGGGCATCTGGCAGTAGTAGATTAAAGTGAGCAGCAAGCAGGCATCTTAAGAACCTTCTGGAAGATGGCCATACATGTCTTTTGCATTATACCTGTCACCTGTAATGAAATGGGTGCCTCTGGGCAGTTAGATTGGGGGGTGGTGTGAGAGGAAGGATGGTGTATGTTTACAAGCAGGAGCAAAGGCTCAGAAAGCTTTAAGCCATTGTCATACTGTTCAGCCATTGGCAGAACAGATGCCAGTGGCTGGACAGAATGTACAAAATATAGAGCACAGTCTAGTAGGCTGTGTTCTTTCTACTTAACCATAACATTGATCCTAGGCTTCTCTGTTGAGTTTTGCCTGGATCTTCAGACTTGGTCTTCATAACTCATGCATACACATTCACTTGTGCTAAGTTTACACAGGTATACACAGTATTGTATACTTGTGAGCATCTATATTTAGGAAGTTTACTTTTGTTGTGTTTTTGTTTGCCAGCAGTTGACGTGCTCAGACAGTCACAGCTGGGTTGAGCTCCATAGGGAAGTCCACAGTATTCCTTCCTGGACCATGTGTACTTTAAAAATTTCATGTCTGTGTGATGTATGTGGTGCCCTTGTTAGACCTGGAATATGTAAAATGTGGCTCCCATCTAAGTGAATACATCAAATTACATCATTTTACCAGCAGTGCTTATTATGTGAGGGTAAATAAGAAGGTTGTTGGTGTAGCTTAATCCAGGTCTGTCTGGCTGGACAGACCTGTGAACTACAGGGAAGTAGCTGCCATTATAGGGTCATCCCATAGGTTCCCAACACTGTAAAGGTATAGGCAATATGTGAATTAAGCAATCAGCACAATTTCTAGCAGCCAGCTTAGTGTAACCGCTTGTAACGGTTTCCTGACAGGTTTGAACTTTCATTGTGCAGGGCAGTATTGTCAGTGTGCCTCAAACTGTGACTGTGTTAGAACAGACACTCCCTTTTTTGTTATCTGATTGCACGATCCTTGAGCAGTGTGCTATGATAATTTCTATAGGTAGAAGGGATTGAACCTATAGAAATTCACTGTAGAATATTAGCACAATAAGGTAGTGGTAATTGCAGGTGCCAGTGGAAAGTTCATTAATGGTTCAAAAGTGCAAACATGAAGAACAAGTGTGCCTGATGAAGTTCAGTCAGTGTGCCCAGCAAGGAAGGCATTAAAATGTGTAGCCTCTGCCAAGAAAGTCATGCTTTCCCTATTCGGGGATCTGAAGGGGCCCATTTTGTAACATTGTCAGGAGTATAGACAGACTGTTACTTGTGCACCTTACTCATTTGTGTGATATCAGCACTAAAGAATAAGGGTTTAGAACAGCACCATTGATGTCAGTACATAATCTCGCTATAGTCAAGTAGAAACACTCGATTTGTGGCTCCCTCCGCTCATCTAGATGTTAACTCGGTGGACTTCAGGCTGAAGTTATCCATCTGCTCCACCTTCCTGCTTTCAGAATATTGTACAGGGAGAGTTGAAGGATGTTGTATAACTGGGCAGCAGAGCTGTATTGGTACCACCACGTGCATGCCCCCCCCCGCCTTTCCATCTGCTAAACATGACTGACCAGATGGTTTGGACATTGGAGAAATATTTCAATAATCATTAAAAAATACATACAGGAATAGCACAAATAAATTCATATACATGCTCTGGTTATGGTTTGGCAGTTGCACACATGGTTAAATAAGTGGGTCTCTTCATCTCCAGCTTTTAAGTTTTTCAGATATTAAAGCTTATTAATTAGTCAGTAGCCTTTTCTAAAATCACAAGAGGATGTAAGGGAATCAGCAAGCATCCTGGAGTTGTCTTGTACTCACTCATTTATTGTTTGTACTCATTGACTTTCACTTGCTAGTCATTCATTAGCTTTCATGGTCATTGGCATCACTTCGTTTACTTAAGGTTCCACAACAGAAGTGGAATTCACTAGTACCACAAGCATGATTTACTGTCATATCTGGGTTAAAGACCTCTTTCATCTTCACCCCAGGCAGTCAGGAGTCAAAATAAAAGGTTGTGAACCCTTCATGCAACCCTCCTGTAATATTTCTCCATAAATTTCCATAATTTACCTTATTTTGTTTCATCTTTGATATGTTACCTGGGTACACATTCATGCATTGTGCCTTCTGCACTTTCTGCTTCAGCATATATTTTTAATGTGTAAAACTAACAAAAAGTTTTCCAGCAGAGCCAACCTTCTTGGAAGTTTTGCAACTAGCCCAGGTCTTCAGTGTATCGCTATTTATTAGACTTTATGCTTTTGCGAATATATATATATTAAAATATGTTGGACCTGTTGCTGGCATTTCAACACTTAAAGTAATGGAATTCACAGATAATAAACAACAGTACAGATATGTGGCCATCCATGCTAGCTGTCAGGTATTGGCAAACTGATTCTGTAAGCCTGAAAGTGAGGACATTATATTGTATGGAGGGTGGGGGAGCTGGTTATAGTAGCCAAAGTCAAAATTTGAAAAGTTAAGTAGAATGTTTTGTGTTAGGTGGGGGCACTCACCATCCACTCACTCGATGTAGTGCTGCTCATGGGTGTCTGCCCTTTCCTCGCCTCCATCCTTCTTTCCTTCCATCCTCTTCTGTCTTTCCTTCATTCATTCCTCGTCCTTCTGCCTACGGGTGACTTTACACTTCTTCTTCTGTCTTTCTTTCCTTCATTCTTTCCTCTTCCTTCTGCCTGTGGGTGACCCTACACTGAGTGAGAAGCCAAATAGTTTCGTGTACACCAGGAAACCATTTACTATGCTGGGTGGCAACAATATAACCAAATTTTGGTGCCTGGGGATTTAGTGGGTAATTGCGGCGCTCCAATCAGATCGAGCCGGTGAAGGTTTATATCCAAGGGTGGTTGGAGTTTATTGCTCACGTAACGCCACTCAGGGATGAGTGAGGCTGGTCACTCTCATCTTAAATGTGAGGACCAACTTGCCTAGCCCCGGGCTCCTACATTTCTCATGGGGCAATGCAGGATTAGATGATGAATGAATGAATGAAAGTAGAATGTTTTATAGGGGTGGGGGACTTATGCTGCAAGATAGCATATACAGTACTTAAATGCAAGTTATCACCCTTTTAGATAATGTTTTTTTCCACGGTTTGAGTACAGTACACCCTCGATGCTATGAACTAATTGGTATCAGAACCTTGACGTTAAAGCTAAACACCATGCTGTTCGTTAATTTCCTAGGCGTCGTGGCTTCAACTTATCAAAGATCATTAAATATAGTGTCGTTCAGCTGTACAGTTGTATGTGATAACATACAGCTAGGTCAAAATGGCTCTTTTCTCAATAAAGCTGGTCACCCAGAAACTTATGTGGTATTCTCTGGGATGGGGAGGAGCACGCACACGCACATGCGTTCGTGCTGTGTGTTTAGGGACGTCACATTGATGGGTGTTTCCCATAAGTCCATTCTTTTCATCATCATTATCGAATCCAGTGTTGCCCCATGAGGAACAGGAACCTGGGGGTAGGCAAGTTTTTCCTGACATTTAAGATGACAGTGACCTGCCTCACTCATCCCTGAGTGGCATTACATGGGCAATAAACCCCAACCACCCCTTAGATATAAACTTGCACCGGCTCAATCCGATTGGAGTGCCTTTAATTATCCATTAAACCACCAGGTGCCATAATTTAGTCATATGATTACCACCTAGCATACAATAGTATATGGTTTCTTAGTGTATAGGAACCCATAGGGAAAAAGAAGAGGAAAGAATGAAAGAAAGACAGAAGAGGAAGGAAGGAAAGTAAGGAAGGAAGAAAAGATAGGGCAGGCACCCGAGTGCAGCACTGCATCGAGCGAGTGGATGGTTCCATTCTTTTGCTTAACAAAAGTCATTAATATAACATTCATAAGGGCAGGCACCCAAGAGCAGCACTGCATCATGTGAGTGGATGGTACGATTCTTTTACAGAACAAAATTCGTTAATATAACATTTTGCCAGATCAAGGTGGTTGTTAAAACCGAAATTCGAGGGTTTGGTATATTGAGGGTTTACTGTAATATTAAATTCTGCTACATAATACCCAACAAGCAAGGCCTTAGGCATGGGTGACTTCAGGATAATATTGACAAAGGACCTTAACCAGTTTACAAGATAAACAAGTATTCTTAACCAGTTTGTAAGATAAACTAGTAATTCATCACAGATCATTCTGGATAATACTGAGTGTTTACCACACAGCTGATACAGTAGTGTTTAATAGTTAATCTCGATTATCTCATCTTGCCACACACTTTGTACTGTACTTTAATTGTTTAATGGTCGTAATTAATGGAGATGGGAGGTTGGGGCGTTTGTTCTAATGGAGTTTGACCGGAAATACGTAGTCACAAAGTTATCATTTTCAAAAACAAAAAAAGAATCACCATTTCAGTGTCTCCATGGAGGTGTATATCTAAGCTTTTACCCTAACTTGACAGATCCCTATTCAGCTTTGTTGATGGCCAGATGTACACTCAGAGTGGGGGGTTGACTTGACCATTAACTAGTTAAGGAGACCCATTCCTACCTCATAACTAAGGCTTATCAGATTTTATGTCGCATTGATAATTTTTAAATACGTAGGTGATTCAGTTTCATCAGATGAAATGACACCCTTTATAGTCAGTGTTGTTGGCTAGTTTTGTGTTCTCAAAGCTGCATCCCCCACATTAAGGTGTGAAATACATAAAAATTTAAGTTACCATCTTCTAATAGCTTTTTCTCCCCCCCCCATTTGTCGAATTAAGGGGTTTCACCTGCAATAATTTTTCCCTCAAGTACACTTAAATAAATTGAGTTCAGGCTAGACTTTGGTTTGGTTGGGTCATGGTTAAGTTAGGTTAAGCTTAGATGGACAGGGTTAGGGTAGGTGAGGTGAGGGATATGACTTGGTTAGATTGGGTTTAAACAAGTTAAGTTAGGGTAGGTTAGGTAAGAGGAAAACACATTTTGACTTACCCCCACATCCCACAATCATCGATTCCCATGCCTACCTTTCATCAGAGAGCTGAGTAGTGGGGCAAAAAACATTGATAATGCGGATTTGTGGTTAAAGTATAATAGAAAACTTTCCCCCAGCCATGATGAAATACGTGTATTACAGGAAGAAACTATAAAGTACTCAGAGTACATTGCCATTAAAAAGGATCCGGATCTGTGGAGAGATTGTGTGGGATACATAGGATCTGGATCCACCCCCAAGTGTAATCAGTTGTCCCTTGACCCATGGCCCACTCTTCCACAAAATTTTGTTGAAATTCATTGAGAGCTTTTGGAGATTGTCCTAGGATCCGGATCCGCCCCAAAATTTAATGAATTCTTTCTTGGCCCATGGCCCAACCTTCCAGAAAATTTAATTGAAATTCTTCGATAACTGTTTGAGATATTGTGCAGGACACTCCAGATCCGGATCTGCTCCAAAATTCAGTCTGTTCTTTCTTGGCCCATGGCCCACCCTTCCACAAAATTTCATTGAAATTCATTGAGAACTTTTGGAGATATCGTGTGGACAAACATACAGACAAACATAGGTGAATACATGACCACCTCCAACTTCGTTGGCTGAGTTAAATACTATAAGGTCTGGCAGACGGTAAACGTCACATGCACAAGTTACTCAACCAATGACGTCACATTTTCTCGCCATTTCGAGACTATTTCATTCAGCCCAGGACAGATTTCTGGAACTTGAAGGTTCATAGATAAACCTTCATTATTCCCTTCAGTAAAACGAATCTTCCTCTAACCTAACAAAATCGTCAAGTGATAGCAGTAAGAAATGAGAAGGTACGTCGTCGAGCTGAAAGGTAGTGTCTAAATTGGGCCCTTGAACTCTTATTCACAACGGATCTTACCAGTTTCTTATGGTAAACCAATCTCCACAGTAGTCATTTTCTTTTCCCTCCAATTTTCCCATGGATTTTAAAGTGCTTGGTAGACATTTGAGTGAGGAAGTGGAAGCATTTTTTTTTTTTTTACACTTCACTCCAATGGTGAAGTTTTTAGTTTATTTTTGTGTTTAATAGGCAGTTTTATTCAGCTTGAGAGCACTCGGTTTTTTAGTAACCCCGGTCTGTCTGGCCTCCCCAAGCAGACCCAGCAACCACAGTCAAGCAGCCGTCTCTGTAAGGCCATTCTGTGCAGTGAACCGATGTTCTCTTGAGATGGATAGTGCCTCGCCATACCAAGGCTTGGGGAAATGTGTGGAGGTTTGGCTCCCGGATATGTTGAGATACAGTGAAGGGCTCACCGCTTAAGGGTTATTAGTTTACGTCGTAGAATTGTACATCGAGCTAGACGGTGAGAAACGACCTGTATATGGTGGTCAGTTTATAATATTAACTATTTATAGTAAGCGTTCCTTCCTTACCTTCCAAAGCTATTTATCTGTCTATAGCCCGACGCCCTAATCCCGCAAAGAGTGGTCGCAGACACTGTTACCCACCATTTGACTCCCCTCCCCCCAACTCACTCCCCCTCCCTCATATACCTCTCAGCTCCATCCCTCCACCTCATCCTCGGTCTCTCCCCTTCCTCTCCCTCCCTCCACTTCACTTACATACACCCTCTTAGAGAGTCTTTCATTTCCAATTATCTCCACATGCCAAACCACCTCAGTATATTTTTCCTAATTCTCTCAATCACATCCACCCGACATATTCTTTCACTTTTTCATTCGTCAACCCTTCCCTCCATGTCACTCCACATGCTTCTTTCAGGTAACTCATTTCGACTGCTCTCACTCTTGTTCCTCGCTAGCAAGGTCCACGCCTCGCTTCCATACGTCAGGGTAGGGATCACAATACTATCATGCAGTGACTTCTTAACTCCCATACTCACCTCCCTATTTCCCATCACCGCTTTCAGTGAACCAACAACCTTCCTTCCCTGCTGCACCCTTTCAAGCACTTCATCCCCCAGACTTCCATCCTTACTCATCATATTACCCAAGTACTTGAGTGCACTCACATTCTCCATAACCTCACCATCCAACCTCACTGTGCATTCTGTGACTTCATTCCTCTCAAATACCGTAACTTTACTCTTGTTTACATTAACTTTCAGATTCCTCTTCTTACACACTGTCCCAAATTCATTCACCAAACCTTGCATCTCCCATTCGTCTTCACTCAACAGTACTATCATCAGCAAACAGCAACACCGGAATCTTCCATACCTCACCCTCATTCATTAGAGCCACCCCCACATCCACTGCCCTTCCTTGCACCTCTTTACAACCCCATCCATGAATATATTAAACAGCCATGGAGACTCACATCTCCTTTTCAGTCCCACAGTTCGATCAAAGAACTCAGCTCACCATCCACTCGCACCGTAGCCCTAGCTCCCTCGTACATTCTCTTCACTGCACTCAGCAATTTCCCATCCACTCCATATATTCTTAATACCTTCCACATAATTGCCTATCTACTCTGTCATATGCTTTCTCCAAGTCCAAAGCTGATTGTTCAGATCTGTCAGAACTCTCTAGAACAAGGACCTTCTGAACTCAGCTGTGTGTGAAATGCGCTTCATTAAACACCACACAACTCTCGAGAACTCCTCCATGACAGAACCCTCCTCCTCTTTTAATTGTAACTTGTGACCCATTTTGCCCCGTAACTTAATCACTTGTTCCTCTGAGTCCTCAGTCTTCTTTCTGTGTTGAGTGCAGTTCCAGCCAATAGTTTTTTTTTTTTTTTCCCGTAATGTTCACAAAACAGACATACCAAGTCAAAATCATATTCTCCTTGAGGGAGGTAAAAGTACCACGAAGGGAGTAAAATGTTAGGCAGTTGCTATGGTATTTATAATCTATCTATCTGTTGCCAGACGCCTCAATCCCGCACGGGGTGGCGACAAACAAATCGCCTCCATGTCGCTCTGTCCCCCGCCATTTCACCACCCCGCTCCCAACTCACACACCCCTCTCTCATGTACCTCTTCACTCCATCCCTCCATCTCATCCTCGGCCTCTCCCTCCTTCTCGCCCCCTCCACCTCACTCACATACACTCTCTTCGTCAGTCTTTCACTCTCCATCCTCTCCACATGCCCAAACCACCTCAGCGTGTTTCTCCTAACGCTTCCTATCACGTCCACAACCACACCACAGCGCTCCTTCACTTCCTCATTTGTTAGTCTGTCTCTCCATGTGACTCCACACGCTCCTCTCATATAACTAATTTCCACTGCTCTCACTCTTGACTTCTGTCCCTTCGGCAGGGTCCAGCTTCACTTCCATATGTTAGAGTTGGTATCACAATACTGTCATGTAACAAAATTTTTCACTTCCATGCTCACCTCCCTGTTTCTTATCACTGCTTTCAATGAACCAGCAACCTTCCTTCCCTGCTGCACCCTTTCAAGCACTTCACCCTCCAGACTTCCATCCTTACTCATCACACTACCCAAGTACTTAAATACACTCACATTCTTCATAAACTCCCCATCCAGTCTCACTGTACATACACTGGCTTCACTCTTCTCGAAGACCATTACTTTACTCTTCCCTACATTCACCTTTGGATTCCGTTTCTTACACACTCTCCCAAACTCATCTACCAAGCCTTGCAGCTCCCCTTCGTCTTCGCTCAACAACACAGTATCATCTGCAAACAAGAGTACAGGGAGTTTCCACACTTTGCCCTCTCTCATTAGGGCCACTCCAACATCCACTGCCCGACCTTGTATCTCTTTTATAACCCCATCCATGTACAGATTGAACAACCATGGAGACATGACACATCCTTGTTTCAATCCAACCTTCATATGAAAAGATTCACTCAGTTTGCCATCCTCACGCACTGTAGCCTTAGCACCCTCATACATACTCTTCAGTGCCTTCAACAAGATCCCATCCACTCCATATATTCTTAATACTTTCCACAGTCCTTGTCTATCCACCCTGTCATATGCTTTCTCCAGATCCATGAAGGCTGCATACAACTTCTTTCTCTTCTCTAGAAACTTTTCCACTTAGGATCTAAGAATGAATATCTGGTCTACACAACCTCTTCCCTTCCTAAAACCTCCCTGTACTTCTCCAACAAATTCCTCTGTTATTTCCCTAACTCTGTCAATAAGTATCCTACCATATACTTTTCCTATTACACTGAGAAGGCAAATGCCCCTATGATTACCACACACTGCTTTTCCCCCTTTTCCTTTGTACTGAAGAATAATTATAAGTATTTATAATGGTCTGTATATTGTTAGCCCTTTCTTTTCCGGGACAACTCGAGTAGTTGTTCCAACCAGAGTCACGCTATTTACCTATGCTGAACTGAGTTACAGAAGCCTGAGAGTGTAAAGTGCATTCACCGACTCGTCTTGAAGTCTTATCTTCGGGGGGAGGGGAGATCTGGGTGTAGTAAAGGAACGGGTGGGATGGGCAGGAGTGTTGATGGGGTGTGGGACACGGGTACTGCACCAAACTATTCCCTTTGAAATGAGTGGTGTAGAATTGATGGTTTGAATGCATTAGTGTTTCATATCCACCGAGATTGTGTCGGGGGGGGGGGGGTTAAAACATGGGCATGGTAAAGAAAATTGCTGGGATGAGGTGGAATTGTGATGAGGGATTGTAGTCGTCCTGTATTTATTTTGAATTCTTGCTGCTCCCGTAGTTGTTACGCGTTAAATACCCTCTTGTACCTCTTAGTTGGTTTCTGATATTAACTTTAAGGAAACTAGAAGGTGAGGTTCAACTTGTCTGACTTCCTGGGTCATTTGTTACATTTCTTCTTGGTAATATTACTTTTGTCAGTAGTTATCATTCTGTGCTGTGGTG
>JAGKTI010000566.1:22977-37088 GCA_018397915.1 Birgus latro | reverse complement strand
GGAGTTGAGAGATTACCAAGAAACAAATGATATGGGTTTGAGCACAAGAGGTCAAGGTCATCTTAAATACTTATAATCTGCTCCAGACCAAACGTGGTGGAAGGGTTGAGGGTCAGGCAAGTATGAATTTATGCAAGCTTGATGGCAGTTGGTCTAATGTTCAGCCATGTGACACAGTACCTGTACTAATTTGGTCTAGACCAAACTTGGTGGGAGGGTTGATGGTTTGCAGAGGTTGAAGGGGCACATTTTGAAACAACAGGTCAGAGGGTGAGGTCATTTCAAACACTTGATCCAGTTTAGACCAAGGTAGGTGGAAATGTTGAGGGTCAGGCAAGGTCATTTTAAACAGATTTGATATGATTTGGAAACACTAGGTGACATGGTTGAAGGTCAAGTAAGAATGGAGTAATAGAGTTTTGAGAAATATATATTACTTGAAGGTCAGGGTCGCAGAGATGGGTCGTAAGTTTGGCCCTTTGACCAGAATGTAGAGTGAAAGCTTTGCACTGAGTGCTCCACGATTCATTTTGTATTTCAGAGAGGCCTAAACTGGCACCATGAGTGTAATAATCCGGCTACAGAACTTGCCATGGTCGGCCAATGCACTGGACATCCGGGAGTTCTTCAAGGGTCTGGGGATACCAGAGGGTGGTGTGCATATTGTTGGTGGCGAGCTTGGTGATGCCTTCATTGCATTCAGGTAAATAGTTCACTCTTATTGTAGCCACAGTGGTCTATTGGATTAGAGAACACTTGTTCAAAAGGTTGAGCATTCAGCCCAACTTTAGGGCTATTGATTGATATCATGGAAGGCATCCAGCTGCAGCAGTGGTTAAATGAGATAAGCTTGGATATGCCCTATATGCCTTACTTGATTCAGGGTTATTGTCATGTACCAACTACAACACCCAAGATCACAGATCAAACAACTGCAGACTTTTCCACTGACTATCACTGTTCCATACAAATATGGCTATCACAGCCATCCAGAACTTTCAGTATTAGTAGTATTCAGTAGATGTTGAGAGCAGTGAAGAGAAAAAATAGAGTATTAGATGCTTTATTACTGAAATAAGTAGTGTAAAATTACACACATTATCAAAATTATTTTATTACTATGATACCTTAAAGGCATTCCATCCAGAAGTAACCCATAAGGGTTCAAATCTGGGGAATGGTTAGGGTCTGATACAGCACCCCCTAGGGGCAAGTGACTGATAACCCTCACCATAAATAACAGAACTGAAGAGTCTAGCTCCATGCTTCTGTTCTCATGGCAGGGCAGTACAGGATTGGATGATGGATCGAGTGTTACTTTTAACATGTTCATACTCTTATGACAGTCTCAGTGGAATCCGAATAAAATACTAAAGTCATGAGAGAGTTCAAAGTAATGTAGTGTGTTTTTTACAGCACTGATGAAGATGCCAGACTGGCCATGCAGAAGACTGGCTCCAGCCTGAAGGGTATCAGAGTCACTCTGTTGCTGTCCTCTCGCACTGAAATGCAGAAGGTAATTGAGGCAGCACGGCAGCAGGCCATGGCTCTACAAGCTTTTCCGACTGCCCCCCTCATGACCAGTCATTCCCAGCCACAGGCTCCACCACCTCAGCAGCCACATCCACAATCACACCACCACCCAACACCAACCATGCAACAGCCACATCCGCCTCCACCACATCCACCAGGTTTGCAGCAACATGGCCAGCCTTTGGGCAACCATGCAATGTTTCAAGTTCAGCCACCGGGTCTTGATGGTCCACAGCAGCAGCAGCAGCAGCAGCAACAGCAGCAGCAGCAACAGCCACAAATGGTTCCCCCTAACCTGCCTCCTCACATGACACCTCAAGGCCTGAATACCCCCCATATGCAACCTGGTCCACCTGGCCCCCCCATCCCATCAACTAACAGCCCTCAAACATCCTCCCATGGACACACACCCTCTGTTACTACCCCGGCCTCTGACACACACTCATCTACCTTCTCTGGCTCCTCTGTCCCAGAGAAGAAAGAAGAAAAAAAGTCATCCTCCAGTTCATCCTCCTCATCAAAGAAAGATAGTAAAGGCCGTGACAGTAGGAGGCGGAGGTCCAAATCCCGTAGCCGTACTAGGTCCAGGTCCCGTGACCGTGACCGTGACCGTCGCCGTCGCCACAGATCTCGGTCTCGTTCACGAAGCCGAGACCGTAGTGGACGTAGCCGTAGGCGCACCAGGAGTAGAGAACGTGACCGCAACAGGGACAGAAACCGTGACCGTGATCGCGATAGAGAACGCAGCAGCCGTTCTGGCCGAGACAGGAGTGAACGGAGCAGCCAGGACACCAATGAACCCAGTGCCTTTGGTGCACCTGACATAGGTAATAAGGATAGCAGCATGAGGGGAGGTGAGGGTATCCCTGGCTTGGGCGATATTCCAAGTGCCAGTTTGAGGGGTCCGCTTCCCAGTAGTCTTGCTGAACCCATTAGAAATTCTCCCATCCAAACACCATCCCCAGGACCTGCTTACAGTACGCTTCAGAATTCTGGACCAGGTTTCAAACCAGGACAGCCATTGAATACAGGAATGATGGGAGGCTTTGGGGGAATGAATGTTCCTCCCCCAGGGATGGCCATGTCTTCAAACTTCAATGAACCTATGAATATAGACTCAGATGATGCACCAGTTATAATAGAGGAATCAGAAGGAATGGGAGGGCCTAGGGGAGGACGTGGAAGTGGTTCGTTTGGTTCAGTGAGGGGTGCAAGGGATGAACCTCAACCATCCAAAGGCTTACTTGGTGATGGCCCTCCACCTGTACCATTTGGAAGTTTCACTGAGCGAGGAATGAACTTCAGAAACAATGAAGGATTCACGTTACGGCTGCAGCAGGGCGGTAATAGTGAGTTTGGTGAAAATGTGGACTCAAGAGAGCGTCAGATGATGGACCTAAGGGATGGAAGAGGATTCAGGAATGAGGCAGAAGGCAGAGATGGAAGGAACAACAAGGATGAGGAGCGAGGGCCACAAGAAGGAGGATGGGAGGCCCGCAATAAGAGGGATGCCCTTGGGGAGCGAGTGTCTCGGTGGGAGGCAGATGACAGAGATGAGAAGACAGAATGGTCAGGGCGAAATAGGCGAGAGGGATGGAAGAACCGTGAAGATGGCTCATGGGCCGGACGAGAGGAGGGAGCCGAGGATGAAGAATTTGATGATAGCTATGGTGGTTTTCGAGGCTATCGGGGAAGAGGGGGTCGTGGAATGGAGAGAGGACGCTTTAACAGAGGTGGCAGAGGGTTTAATCCTCGCTTTGGAGGAGGGGGATTCCAAGAGGAAAAAGAAGAGTCATATGGCTTCCGTGGAGGATTTAGGGGACGAGGAGGTTTTCGTGGCCGAGGGGGACTAATGCCTTTCTGGGAAAATAACTCTGATAGAAGCGATGAAACATGTTGTGTTGAAATTCGAAACCTTCCTCTCAACTCGTCATACCGTGCAATACGTGAGTTTTTCCGGGGCATTTTTGTTCCTAAGACTGGTATTAAATTGTTAACTGACGATCATGGGTCAAAGATTGATGTAGCACTCCTTCAGTTTTCGTCTCCAAGAGATGCTCAGAATGCTGTCACATATACTGGAAAATATATATTTGACAATAAGATAGAAGTGACTTTGATCCCCAATGCAAAATATGAGACAGCAGTTGACATGTATCAACAGAGAAACCTTGCTGAGAATCGTCAAATAATGCCTGATACCCCATGCCTCTTCCTGGCTGGCCTTCCACCTGGCTGCACTGATCAGGATGTTGCTCAGCTGTTCAGTCAGTTTAAAATTCAAGATATAGTGATGGAGAGAGCTAAGGAGACCCAGCAGCTTAATGGTCAAAGTTTTATCCGTTTGAGCAGTCCAGAAGAGGTGCTTCATGCCCTGAACCAGCTGGGAGGCACCAAGATTGCTGGTAACTTCATACATATGGAACCTTGTCCCCCAGATGCGATGATGATGGCTACCAGGCAACTAGGTTTGATGGCCCCACCACAGGAGTTGGAACAGACTTCTCCAGATATGAGTGCAGAAGTTGTAAATAAGGAACCAGAAAAGTTAAATGGTGAGGACCTTCAGCAGAAACCCCTGCGTCCCCTAGTATCAGACTTGCTTACTGATTCGGTTGTGGTCAAAGGTGTTCCGAAAGATACCACAGAAGCAAATATTCGAGACTTCTTTAGTGATGAAGGACTGGTACCTGAGAGAGTTCACTTCCTTGACTCAAATGATGATGAGTCACGACAGGTATTTGTAATGTTTCCCAAGATAGAGGATGCTAAGAAGGCAGTTGAAAAGAGCCAGCAACAGCTTTGTAAAGTCAAGGTAATAGTGGAGATGATAGCAAAGCCTGTGGTTATGGCAGCAATGGGCCTTCCTTTTGATCCCCTCGAATTGTTAAGAAAAGGACAGAATGTCATTAACTCTGGGAATGTTGTCTCAAACAAACTAAAAAATGAGGAAATGGAAAGAAATATTAGCAAGCAGGGCTTCCTAAGTAATAGTAATGATTCCGAAGACATGGAAAACAGACAACTAGCAGCTGATGAAAAGAAAGCAGAAATGGACATGATGCAACAAGATCCATTGTTGAACCCAAACTTATTTGGTGGTGGTCTAGGTATGATGGGGCAGTACAGAGGGGGGATGATGGGTCCCTATCCTGGGGGTCCACGAGGATTCAGACCCTGGGGGATAAATAGAATGCCCTTGGGTATGCAGCGTGGCCCAGCTGACAGTGGTATTATGAACAGAATGAGAATGTCAACACCTCTCCTGCCCAATAAACCAGTTGACAATGATGGAAATGAGACTATGGGTACAGCCATACCTCCAGAAAAGTTTGGGAAGCCTGGTTGTGTTGTAGCAATGGGCAATGTTCCTTACCGGGCATCAACTGAAGACATAATTCATTTCTTCAGAGACATCCACCCTCTAAGACCGGAAAATGTCATCCGTCGCTACAACGAGTTTAACCAACCAACTGCAGATGCTCGGGTGGCATTTCCTTCAACCCAGGATGCTCAGCGTGCCATTCAATCACTCAACCGGCAACTCATGACTGGTAGACAGATCTTTTTATCTATAGTGGCAGAGTAAGACTTTAAGGTACTTTCAAAGGTGCATATACAGTAAGTCTTCATTATATGTCAAGGATGTAGGGTTCAGAGTATCACAAATATGTAATTGGTACTGTAAATTGGGGAAACTGGCAGATCAACTTAATACTTCATAGAGAACAGTGGTACTTTAATAGACTTTTTCTGTGTTTATTGGTAACTTAAAAAGAATGTAAAGGAAGGCAACATAAAATGAGAACTTACTGTAGTCTGGTGGGTGAGAAGCCAGAACAAAGGAAGTACTGTATCTACAGTGACATGAATGAGGTACAAACTGTGTGGTATTAACCTGACATATGGTGGTTGCAACTCATCACTGCACTATCAGCATCAGTTGTAACCAAGGATAGAATACAGGATGATGATGAATAGAAACATGAGCTGGGGACAGGAATGAAGTTTTGTCCATAACTCATGTTTCTATACCTCTCGCTCCTATACCTGTCCTTATGTGTCAACTATACACATTTATTTTCACATGATGGAAGTGAACCATTCCCACACTCTGAATGCTAAGTCATGGCTGCATTACATTTGATTAGCCTTAGTATTGAGGTAGGAATGAGTCTCCTTGGCTACTTTATAGCATTGTTCACTCAAGACCCATCGTGGGAATGGGTCATGTAAATCATCTACTTGAACTCATTGTATGAAATCACTTGTGTTAGAAATCACTTGTTTCATTTGTTTATTTTACTTTGTATGATGCATCTGCAACTTCTTTACCAAGGTACCTGTACAAGTAATTGCTATCACTAAGCCATAAACCTGGCAATAGTTTCTTATAAGATTTGTCTATATCTATATATTTTTTTTCTTTCCACTTGTCCTGTATTCTTCAGGAATTAGAGCACAGATATTGTTTGGTATACAGTCAAAAACAAAAATGACCTGCTTGGATATGTACAGAATATGTTAAGTAAAATAAGCTTCGTATGGATTTTGTTTTGATCCTCCTCATAATATCGTATGATAATCTTTACTCTGTCTACTTTAACTTGGTCTAAAACTGCCTTCTTAATATATTGACTGCCATAATAAGAAATTAGCATTGGAATATGGTGCTAGTCACAAAGAAGTACAATACAATGGAAATGAAGTAGAGATGTAATACTGTCTTCTGTCACTGAGTTACAGGAAATAATCTGCAACGGTATGAAAATCTCAGGCAAGTAAAGATGGATGAACTATCTGTACAGTACTATACTGTATAGTCCAGTAATGCAACATGAATGCAAATACTGTAAGTATATCTGGCAATAACAGGAGAATGCTATATGTACTTTTGAGTTAGTGTCAAGAAGAATGGCTGATCATGGAACAGCAGTGTATTAGTTGTTCCCTAGGCAGTCTGGCCGAACAGTTCTGAGTCCCTAAAGAAGCCTGCTGCCAAGACCGGGCTTTCCCACAGATCTCTCAAGGAGTGTATGTTGTGTTGTTGGTGCAGTCAATTGTTTGCAATCCAGTCTTTCATAATGTGCTTAATAGTATGGGGTGCTGTGTTGCATTGTGGACAGGCACCAGTGACAGAGTCATCCAGCCTCTTCTGATAACTCAATAGGACTGGATGATGCCCATTTCTCAGCCTGGCCAGGTGGACCTTGTCCTCATGAGGGAGGTAGGATTCAGAAGGGTGGATATGAGGAGGCCGTGCATGCAGCTGTGTGTTGTTTCTGAGTGGCTGAATGGAGTGGCGATTGATTTGAGCATGGATATGCTTCTGGAAGCTGGTTTGAAGCAGGCAAGAGGAGAGAGATGACAGTACAGTATTTGTGAATGATATTGTGTGTTGGGTGTTGTTTTGATATTCCTTGGTGTGTGTGTGGATGTGCTGCCATGTAGTGTAGGGTATGGTGTGGGTTTGTGGAGGCTTCAGCAAGAATTTGTGCGCCTTTCATGTCTAGATGATCCTTGACTTTGAGGACTTTGGTTTCTTGGTGTAGGTGGTCTGTAGGTGTATAGCTGTGCAGCCTGTGATTATTTTTAGGGCCTTGTTCTGTATGGTCTGTAGAGTATGGTATTGTGTTTTAGTGATGTTGGAAGCCCATGCAGGGCTTGCATAATTCATCACAGAATGTACATACAGTACAGTATTGTTTGTATACCGTGGTGGTGGTTTCTTTATTGTGTCCAAATGTATGGGCAAGTGACTGTAGGGCGTTGATCCTTGGTGTTAATTTATTTTTAATGTTTGTGATGTATTGTTTAAATGACATTGATGTATGTTACAAAAAGAATGTGTGTGTGTGTGTATGGTAGGGGAGTGTTGTTTATGGTGAGGTGTGGAATGTGGCTATGTTCTGCTGTCGTCTGTGAGAAAGATCACTGTAGATTTGGCTGGGGCTATTGTGAGTCTGTTTGTGGTGAACCATTCGTGTAGTGTGTTGAGGCAAGGTTGGAGGATGTGTACAGCTGTGTTTGCATTTTGGCGTGTTGATGTAAGTGTTATGTCGTCTGCATAGGAAGCTATGTGTATTTGTGGTGTGTGAGGTGTGGTATGTCATGCATGTGTAGGTTAAAGAGTGTAGGGGACAAAACAGATCCTTGGGGGATGCCGTTTGTGAAGTTTCTGATGTCCAATGACTGACCAGCAAATGTTACATGTGCACATCTGCCCAGCCATCTTTTTGTGCTATTGTGTATGTTTGTGTTGAATATTTTGTTTGTGAGGTTGTGGCGGCAGATGGCATCGAAACCTTTGCTAATGTCTAGTGTGACTAGGAGTGTTCTATGTGGTGGCCTAGCTGAATTGGTGTCATTGTGTAAGAAGAGTGTTTGTGGACTAGCAGCCTAAAACCGTGTTGTAATGGGGCTAAGGGGATGCGAGGTGTAACTAATTGTAATGCCAGTCGTTCAGTGACCTTGGAGGGGGTGCAGAGGAGTGTGATGGGGCGGTGTGAGGAAGGTAACGTGGGGTGTTTGTTGGGTTTGGGGATAGTGATGATAGTGCCATGCTTCCAGATGTTTGGTATTATGTTGTGTGAGTAACTGTAGTGTGACACGTTGGTGAGTGCTTGTATGCCTTGTGGTCCAAGGTGTTTAAGGTGTATGTTGCTTATGTTGTCTGGGTCACATGCAGATGAGTGCTTGTTGTTGTAAATTATTTGTTTTGTCTGGTTGTAAGTGAAGAGTGCAAAGTCTGGCTCTGTGAGGAACTGTCTCTTGCATCGGATGACATGTCACTCGTCGCGAAGGAGGTTTAGATGGCTGATGTGTGAAAAGTGATTGATGAGAGTGTTTGCTTGTTGTTTGTTTGAGGCTATGGTGTTTGTTGTTGTGATGGCAGCATGTAATTGTGTAGTGTTGCTGATGGAGAGTGTGATGCTGTTTAGTGTTTTGTAGAGTTTGCTAGTATTTGTTTTGTGATCAAGTGTTTGGAGATAATTATTCCAATTTAGTGTTTGCTGTTCTGATATTTTATTGTTTATTTGAATGTTGAGTTCTTGTATTTGTTGTACGGTGTCATGTGTATGGGGTGTTGGGGAGTGTCGTAGTGTGTCCTGTTGTCTGATGAGTCCTTGAATTTCTGGTGTGAGGTTGGGGTTGTGTCTCTTTCTGTTGTCTCTAGGGATGTGTCTTTTGTCTGCATTTTGAATGATTGTATTGACAGTGTGCACGGCAGTGTTGATGTTTGTGATGAGTGTACTGTTTAATGTTTCAAAGTGTTGTATTTCAGTTGTGCAGGCCTACCAGTTGGCTTTCTTATAATTAGTGTATGTTTAGTAGTATACCTCTTCATGTAGTTCAGTAACGTGACCAGCACAGAAAGAGCTGTAATACTATGTTAATAGAATAATTACACCAAACCCATAACCAGATTTTTATTTCGTTGAGTTTTGTCAATTACCCCTTGACTCATGGTGACATTTTTAGTTTATTCTTGCTGCTACCAGATGATTTATTCAGTTGAGGAAATGCCTATCATGATGCGTAGGTTTAGTTCTGCCATATCTAGCTTCCCTGGTTTAATAAATGTAACCCAAGCCTAGTAAAACTGTCAGAAGAAGGCAAGAATATATTTAGTTAAGTTATACGAAGTTTGCTGGGGAAACATTGTTGTAGAGAAACGGTGTGTCTGTCAGGAAATGAGGGATCTTACTGTAAACAATAAGGCTCATGAATGTAATACGAGCTAAATTATTTGACGTTATTTTGTTATTATCTAAAGTTAGTAACGTTGCAAACAAGACCTACTCAGTGTTTCTTTTCACTGTATGAGCTTGATGGATTCTGGTCAGTTTCAAAGTAAATATGATGATATGAAACATTGTCAAACGTGGTCTAGCGTGTGAGACAGCAGAAGATTGTTGGATGTCATCAAAGAGGGCGATATCTTTGGTGAGCAGACAAATTAGGAAGAAACCACGAAGGGAGCTGCTGAAGGTGAGGATGAGGCGAGGGGAGAACAGCAGTGGGGGTGATGGTGGTGGTGAGGCTGGTGTTCATACTTCATCCATTTTACCATCACCTGCTGCTGCCAGTGGTACCCCTCAGTGTCGTATCCTTCAGACTCCAATCAAGGCAGCTTTAGATAAGAAGGAATATAGGTGAGTATGGTCAGTTTGTTTTCAGCCAACAGAACTGAGCTACTCCCATAATATGAATTACTGTTTGGTTGCATGAAATTTTGATGATCCTTAGTTGTGAGATAGGAATAAGTCACCTTACCTTGGTTACATGAATTTTTTCAACCAGTGTGCCTTCACTTGGCTATTAAATATACTGAAATGGGTCAGAGATCTTTGTTAGGTTAAAGTAAATGTGCAGGAGGTCTAGTATTGATACAGCTTCCCCAGTAGTGACTAGCTAGAGTGTAAATGCAAGTCATATGACCAACATGAGATTGTAAAACAGGGAAGTCACCCTTTCTGAGCACTGACATCCATGCCACTTTTACTGTCACTTAGGTAAGTATGGTACCGTATATTTTAACTTTGGGGTCAGTGCCCAAAGCAGCTCTTGCACTAATTTCATTTTAAGTTTCAGACTGTTTCCACTAAATGTACAGTTTAGTTTAAGCAGCAGAAAGACCTTACCAATTTACTTCTTATTCTTCTAATTTGGTTTCTATGTTTTTCCAACAATTTTTGTGGTTGTAAATGCTTGCTTCAAATGGATAGGCTTGAGAGACGTAGCAAAGATTTGAGGGTTTGAATAATTTGTGGACCCTCTCGTAAGGTATGATGTTGAAAGTTCTGCTTTTGTACACTCTCTTTCCTTCTTTTCTGGATCCTGCTTTACCCTGTTCTAAGGTGGGAAAAAAAACAGGAGACACACTAGACCTAAAAGAATGTGTTTGTCATAGCCTATATAGAATTTGCAAACACAACCTGACATTTCTCAGCTCTGAAGGAGTAATTAGCTGGTGGCAACCATCATCCACTCATCTGATGTAGTAATGTACTGCCTACTTCCTCCTTCATGTTTATCACTCTTTTTCCATGTCTCCCATCTGTCTTCCAGTTTCTCCCATTTTTCCTGTCATTTTTTAGTACTCCTCTTTCCTTTTCAAACAGCTTTACATTGAGTGACAGGCCAAATGGTTTCCTGTAAACCAGGAAATAATTTACATTGCTGGGTGGTAACCAAATGACCAACCCATTCATATTCTCTATGTGTCAGCAAGTGGGTTGGCGGAGGGTTAGTGCCCCTCCCCATAAAACAACTAACTCAAAGACAAACAACTACCCCTTACAGGATTATGGTGTCTGGCTATAGACAGATAGATAGATTTAAGAAGTCAGGGGCTTCAAGTGCTGAAATGAATGTTCAGTATGTTTGTGTCAGCCGTGAGATAGAAGTTACTTGCATTGTATTCAAAGAAGGATCCAGCCCTTTTTTTTCTCTTTATAGTCAAACACCTTAATTCCGAAAGGGATGACCACAAATGAATCATCTTTATATCACCCTGTCCTCTGCCACAAGGCTGCCCTCTCTCCAAGTCACACCTCCTTCTCTCATATACCTCTCTACCCCTTCTCTTTATCTCATTCTTGGTCTGCACTATCTCCTCACTCTTCAACCCCATTGACCCATTCTCTCCTAGTCAGTCTCTTGCTCTCCCTTCTCTCTTTAATTCCACATCACTGAGGTCAAGTATGTCCCGTTAAAATTTGAGTGTATACTGTATTTTTTTTCTTTGCAGAGTAATACAACTTGAGAATGGCTTGACAGCATTACTGATATCAGATTTATGTCGAATTCCTGTGTCTGATGAAGAAGGTTGGTATGACTTTGAGTTGCAGTTCAGTATCCAGAAATAGAACATACAGTGAGTTCTTGTTATATGTCAGAGATGTGTTCCAGATTATCACTACTTTTTTTTTATACATGTGGTACTTAAAATTGAGGCAGATTGGTAAGTAGCCTCATCAGTAGGTGACAAGAATGGGATGACAAAATCCCCAGATTGAATGGGTTAGTAGGTAGTCTTTTGTTTTTATTATTTACTGAAGAATTAATTAACTCATCAAAAACACACCTCAAGAATTGGCAATACAGTACTGGTATATAACAAGGGTTTACTGTAATGTGTTGATTTAAATTGAAAGTGTTGTTGTCACTTTGAAGTACAAAATATTCATTCTTGAAAATTATTTTACTGATAATGGACTGTACCCATAAAGTTTCTTAAGCATAAGATATGTTTATGCCTACTTGTTTATACTTTCGTCTATACTTGTATAGCTACCAAACACTTCATAGCCAAACTGCGGTGAATATTGATGCGAAAATAGCATGACCTGACAAAATTATTTATGACAACTCATGGCTCAGGAAGGTTTTTCATGGCGGAGAGTGATTGGATGTTAATGATGTGGCCCAGGCTCATTTGAAACTGATCTTGGTGGATTGCCCATTCCATGCAATGTACCATCTTCCTTTTGGCTGATAGGGAGAGAGCTGAGGGATTTGTAGAACCGGGTAACTCCACTGCCCGGTCATATTGTGCTGGTGCTGCCATTTGAAGGCATGCCTCTCCAGCACCAGATTTATTGGGATTCTTTATAAATACAGTCATATATTAGACTTTGGCATTCATTCATTCATTCTCATCTAATCCTGTGTTGTCCCATGAGGAGCATAAGAGCCTGGGGCTAGTCAAGTTGGTCACAACATTTAAGATGAGAGTAACTCATCGCTGAGTGGCATTATGTGAACAATAAACCCCAACCACCCCTTAGATATAAACCTACACCAGCTCAGTCTGATTGGAGCACCGTAATTAACCACCAAACCATCAGGTGCCTTAATTTGGTTTTATGGTTACCACCCAGCATAGAAAATGGTTTCCTGGTGTACAGGAAACCATTTGGCTTGTCACTCAGTGTAGAGTCACCCATAGAGAGAAGGAAGAGGAAAGAAGGAAGGAAAGAAAGAAGACAGACAGAAGAGAGGAAAGGGCAGGCACCCAAGAGCAGTACTACATCGAGTGAGTGGAAGGCAAGCACCCCTACCTACCTAATGGACTTTGGCAATGTGATAATAAACATCATATGAAGTGAAGCTGTAAACTAATGTTTTTCAGACTTGGTTAATTAGGTGATCTTTGGGATCACAGGAAGGTGACCTGAGCCTCCATCACACACAAATGACATCAAGGCTACATTCCAGATGATTCAGATGAGGAGGAGAGAGAAGATGATAATGATGATGATGAAGGAGATGGAGAAGAAGAGGAAGGCACTGAAGCAGAAGAAGAGGAGGAGATAAAATCTGCTGATGAATCAGAGATAAATGATGCAGATGATGAGGAAAGAAAAGTTAGATCATGCACAAACTCAACCAAATATCTGGTATATCATCATCCTGACCTTTTCTGTAGTCAGTTTGTTTATTTATCTATTTGTCTAACACCAGACCCCTTAGAACCATAAATGCTGGCTACAAATGAATCACCTCCATGTCACCCTGCCTGCCATCGTCAGGCAACCCATCTTCCAACTCACACACCACTGTCATATACCTGTCCACCCCATACCTCCATCTCACTCTCAGTCTCCCCCTCCACCTCACTCACATTCACTCTCTTCCTCAGTGCCTCTGTTCTCCATCCTGTTCACATGACCATACAGTGATTTTTTTTTCACATTTTATTCTTGCTGTAACCAGATTATATTATTAACTTAAGAGACACCATTCAAATTAGAGAGATTCTCTTGAAACACTTCACTGTAATGCCCTTTTTTCATTTTTATTGCTATTTTCAGATTATTTTATAAAGTTTAGGATATTTTTTGAACTGGAAAGATTACCGGTTGGTACAGTCTTCATTAACCACTTCATTACAAAGTTGTCCCCAAAACCAAATAGTGCCATCTTAAGTTTTCGTTTTCGTTTTCGTTTTTGAAGGCTCCAACATGCTTGCATGTGTCGGCCTTGGTCACCTAATGGCGGCTCTCCACGCTGCTCGATCTCTGGCAGCCTCCCTATTCAGTCCCTTAACCCTTAAGTCACATTTAATGACCTTGTCCCATGTCTTTCTCGGTCTACCCCTCCCAACCCCTCCCCCAATATTAACACTTCTCACCCTCTGTACCCAATTATCATCCCCCATCCTCTCCACATGTCCAAACCACCTCAGCCTACCTCTCCTCATCACAACACCAATACACTCCAGTCCCATCCTACCTCTCAACTCTTCTATCGTAAACCCAGCCCCCCCAGGCCTTGCACGCAGGGACGCACTGCACATCCACCTAATCATTGTCATTTCTGTACGTTTAAACCTGCGAATATCTTCTTCCTTTACTGCCCAGGTCTCACTAGTTATTTGTTAATTTTCCTCTGGCTAGTAAAAATTTTTCTTGGCTGGTAAAATTTTTTAAGTACTCGCCAGTGGCTGGTAAGATAAACTGTAGACTTTCAGGGCTGCACAACCACTAAAGGCATGGAAGAACAGGATTTCTCTTGTGTCTTCTAGCCCAAAAACAGAGCAGATCTCATGAACAGAGATCCAGTTCAGGCTT
>JAGKTI010000566.1:0-19040 GCA_018397915.1 Birgus latro | reverse complement strand
ACCACTACCCTTCCTTCATCATTCTTCACACACTGCTCGCCTACAATGTCCCGATTATCTCTCTTCATCTGATTTGCCACCCTAAAAACCATATTTTTCCTTCCTTCATGATTTAGATTATCAAGTAAAAGTCTCTGTGACTCAGACTTCGCCCTGTATACCTCTCTTCTAGCCCTGCGCTTGGCAGCCAAGTACTCCTCCCTGTTACCACCCTTCTTCCATTCCCGGAAAAGCCTTCTCTTCTCCTTAACTGCGGCTTCTACACCCTCATCCCACCACCAAGTTACTTTATGTCTTGGTGGGCCTCTTGTCCAACCGCATACTGCATCGGTAACTCTCAAGAGGTTGTTCTTAAGGGCTCCATACTGTTCATTAACGTCTCTATCTTTGGCTTCCTGTTCAGCCACCACTCTCCTCATCTCACTATAAAAGGCATCCCTTACTGATTGGTTTCTCAGCTTCCATATTTTCCTCCTAGGTACATATGTCATCCTTCTCATCACTCGTTCCTTAAGCACCATGTCACAAATCAACAGTTTGTGCTGCTGAACACACTCCTCGCTTCCTATAACTTTAACATCCCTCACTAATCTCCTATCAACCCTCCTTACCAGAAAATAATCTATCTGGCTACTATTTCCCCCGGACTCGTACGTAATCAATCTACTCACTCTTTTTCTAAAATGTGTGTTGCACACAATCATGTCCATAGCCTCCCCAAACTCGAGTATTCTTTCCCCTTCCGCATTCCTCACACCATATGCACATCCTCCATGGACTCCTTCATAACCTTGAGCTGCTTCACCAACATGACCATTTAAATCCCCTCCCAGAACCACTACCTCATCATCACCCATACCACTTACTACGCGTATTAAATCATCCCAAAATCTATCCTTCTCTGCGTCATCCAATCCTACCTGCGGAGCATATGCTGATATGACTGAAACCATCACCCGTCCGATCAAAATTTTCACTACTATTATCCTATCACTTACTCTCATGACATTCATAACATACTCCACCCATTTCTCTGCAACCAACACCCCCACACCCCCATATCCGTCAGTTCCCCCCTGCCAAAACAACTTATAGTAGCAATCCTTCCCAGCAATCTTTCTGGCTGATGCACCCCTGTACCGGACTTCCTGCAAACATGCCACATCCACCCACCTCCTACTAAATGCCTCAACAACTTCCCCTGCTCTTCCTCTCAAACTTCCCACATTCCATGAACCCACCCTAAACCCCCTGGGTGATTTGCTGTCCTCAAGCTTGCTTTGGTGCTTGTTTTTCATAGTCATAGTCGGTAAGACTAGTCGGGTAAACATTCCAAAGGCCCGACCCATTGCACAGACCCAGGTCCAGGCAATGGATCTGGGACCCCTAGCCCACCAGCTTACTAGTGGCTGTGGTAGTGGCCTCGGGGCACCCTGCCAGGACACCTGCAGGGACACCCTCCAAGCGCGGCTTGGCACTGCAACTGCCCCGCCATTATACACGCACTGATAGGGCAGCCTCCTGGGGCGCTACTCCCAGGTTCGGGCCCCTCTCTATTGAGAGGAAGCGGCAGCCTGGGAACCGCAATGCCCTGTACCCTCTAGCACAGGTTCGAGCCCCATCTCGCCCCGGACCCATGATCTGTGCCGGCGGAACCCCAGTCAAGCCTCCCTCCAAAGTCCGCCACTAAGTAGCGGGGGCAAAGTTTTCTGGCCGCATGCCCTTGCTGGCGTCAACCCCTGTAACTGAAACTGAAACAATCACCCGTCCGATCAAAATTTTCACTACTATTATCCTATCACTTACTCTCATGACATTCATGACATACTCCACCCATTTCTCCGCAACCAACACACCCACACCCCCATATCCGTCAGTTCCCCCCTACCAAAACAGCTTATAGTAGCAATCCTTCCCAGCAATCTTTCTGGCTGATCCACCCTTGTACCGGACTTCCTGCAAACAAGCCACATCCACCCACCTCCTACTAAATGCCTCAACAACTTCCCCCGCCCTTCCCCTCAAACTTCCCACATTCCATGAGCCCACCCTAAACCCCCTGGGTGATTTGCTGTCCTCAGGCTTGCTTTGATTTCTTTTGTACTTAGTCATAGTCGGTAAGATAAACGGGGGTAAACATTCCAAAGGCCCAGCCCACTGCACAGTCCTAGGTCCAGGCAATGGATCTGGGACCCCTAGCCCACCAGCTTACTAGTGGCTGTGGTAGTGGCCTCGGGGCACCCTGCCAGGACAGCTGCAGGGACACCCTCCAAGCGTGCCTTGGCACTGCAACTGCCCCGCCATTATACACCCACTGATAGGGCAGCCTCCTGGGGCGCTACTCCCAGGTTCGGGCCCCTCTCTATTGAGCGGAAGCGGCAGCCTGGGAACCGCAATGCCCTGTACCCTCTAGCACAGGTTCGAGCCCCATCTCGCCCCGGACCCGTGATCTATGCCGGCGGAACCCCTGTCAAGCCTCCCCCCGAAAGTCCGCCACTAGGTAGCGGGGGCAAAGTTTTCTGGCCGCATGCCCTTGCTGGCGTCAATCCCTGTAACGTAGTGGGGTACGTTGTGTGATATGTAAAGTGCCTGTGGTGTAGTGCATATGATAGTTAGAGGAAATGTTTGGGAGTGTATGCTGGTCTACTCTTCATGTTACTGTCACACTGAAAAGGTCAGCAAGGGGGGATGATTAGGTAGCTAGTGAAAGGAGCTCCAGCTCTCCCTATCACCAGCATTCCATTCCCCTCGGGAGTACTACCCTGTTCGGCCCGTGCTACAGCCTCCTCCTACAAGTTAGTTGTTTTTACGGGGTGGGGCACTAACCCACCACCAACCCTTTCAGTTGCCTCTTACGACAAGCAGGGATACTGGGGAGAATTCTTGAAACCCCCTACCCTCAGGGGTAAGAGGCTGGAAGAATATGGTGCCAGTAGTAGAGAGCCAAGGTAGTCAGAAATTAAGGGTCTGAATAGTTAGTGGATGAGAGTGTGGCCTGTTTAACTGGGCAGACTTTTGCTACTTCTTCTCCTATCAGGTTTTTTCTTGCTTTCAGGATCTTACCTCACTCTGTCCTTATGTAGGAAAAGAGGTCTGGATGATGATGTATTGAAAGATATCAGTGTACTGAAGAGGCTAAGAGGAAGTATAGTTGGAAATAAAAGCCCATTAGTAGTAGTAGTAGTAGCGGTTGTTCCCAGGGCAGTCTGGCCAAACAGCCCCTTGTCCCCAAGGAAGGCCATGGCCGAGACCGGGCTGTCCCACAGAGCTCTTAAGGAGTGTATGTTGTGTTGTTGGTACAGGTGATTGTGTGCAGTGCAGTCTTCCATAGTGTGCTTAATAGTATGGGGTGCTGTGCTTCATCCTGGACAGGCATCAAGGATGGAGTCATGCAGCCTCTTCTGATAACTCAAGAGGGCTGGATGATGTCCTCATCTCAGCCTGGCCTGGTGGACCCTGTCCTCATGAAAGAGTTAGGATTCAGAAGGGTGGATATCAGGAGGTCGTGCATGCAGCTGTGTGTTGTCTTTAGGTGACTGAGTGGAGCAGTGAGTGATTTGAGCATGGATATGCTTCTGGAAGCTGGTCTGAGGCAGGCGAAAGGGGGGGAAGATAACAGTATTTGTGTATGATATCATGTGCTGGGTGTTGTTTTGATGTTTCTTGGTGTGTGTGGATGTGCTGCCATGTAGAGTAGTGGATGGTGTGGGTTTGTGGAGGCTGTAGCGAGAATTTGTGTTCCTCTTAAGTCTAGATAATCCTTGAATTTGAGGACTTTTGTTTCATGGTGTAGGCGGTCTGTGGGTGTAGTAGCTGTGCAGCCTGTGATTATTTTTAGGGCCTTGTTCTGTATGGTCCGTTGAGTGTTGTAGTATGTTTTAGTGAGGTTAGAAGCCCATGCAGGGCATGCATAATTCGTCACTGAATGTATATACTGTTTGTATACTGTGGTGGTGGTTTCTTTGTTGTGTCCAAATGTTGTATGGGCAAATGACCTTAAGGCATTCAGTCTTGGTGTTAATTTATCTTTAATGTTTGTGATGTGTTGTTTAAATGACATTGATGTATTGTATGTTATGCCAAGGATTTTGTGTGTGTGTGTGTGTATGGTAGGGAGGTGTTATTTATGGTGAGGCATGGAATATGACTGTGTTCTGCTGTCCAGTTTGTGACAAGGGTCACTGTAGATTTGGCTGGGGCTATTGTGAGCCTGTTTGTGGTGAACCATTCATGTAGTGTGTTGTGGTAAGGTTGGAGGATGTGTGTGGCTGTGTTTGTGTTTTGGTGTGTACACTTAAGTGTTATGTCATCCACATAAGAAGCTATGTGTATTTGTGGAGTGTGGGGCGTGGGTATGTCGTGCATGTATAGGGTTAAAGAGAGTAGGGGACAAAACAGATCCTTGAGGGATGCCATTTGTGAAGTTTCTGATGTTCGATGATTGACCGGCAAATGTTACAGTGCACATCTGCTTGCTAAGTAGTTTGCCAGCCATCTTTTTGTGTTATTGTGTATGTTTGTGTTGAATATTTTGTTTGTGAGGTTGTAGTGGGGGATAGCATCGAAAGCTTTGCCAATGTCTAGTGTGACTAGGAGTGTTCTATGTGGTGGCCTAGCTGAATTGATGCCATCAAAAACTCTTTGTGTAAGGTCTGTAAGAAGAGTGTTTGTGGAGTGTAGTGGCCTAAAACTATGTTATGATGAGGCTAGGGAGATGTAAGGTGTAACTACAGTAGTTGTAATACCAGTCGTTCAGTGAGGGGGTACAGAGGAGAGTGATGGGGTGGGGGTGTGAGGAAGGTAACATGGGGTCTTTGTTGGGTTTGGGGATAGTGATGATAGTGCCATGCTTCCAGATATTGGATATTATGTTATGTGAGCAGCTTTAGTTTGATATGTTGGTGAGTGCTTGTATGTTTTGTGGTCTAAGGTGTTTAAGATGTATGATACATATGTTGTCTGGTCCACAGGCAGATGAGTGCTTGAGGTTGCTAATAATGTGCCTCGTCTGGTTGTAAGTGAAAGGTGTGATGTCTGGGTCTGTGGGAAACTCTCTTGTGTCGGATGACACATCGGTCATTGTGATGGGGGTTTAGATGGCTGACATGTGAAAAGTGATTGATGAGAGAGTTTGCTTGTTGTTTGTCTGAGGGTATGGTGTCTGTTCTTGTGATGACAGCGTGTGATTGTGTGCTGTTGCTGTTGGAGAGCGTGATGCTGTTTAGTGTTTTGTAGAGTTTACTGGTGTTTGTTTTGTGATCAAGTGTTTGGAGATAATTATTCCAATTTTGTGTTTGTTGTTTTGATATTTTGTTGTTTATTTGAGTGTTGAGTTCTTGTATGTGTTGTACAGTGTCTTGTGTATTTCTTGTGTGTGGGGTGTTGGGGAGTGTTGTAGTGTGTCACATTGACTGATGTGGCCTTGAATTTCTTGTGTGAAGTAGGGGTTGTGTCTCTTTCTGTTGCCTCTAGGCCTCTAGGGATGTGTCTTTTGTCTGCATTTTGAATAATTGTATTGAAAGTGTGCACAGGGGTGTTGATGTTTGTAATGGGTGTACTGTTTAATGTTCCAAAGTGTTGTTCTGTTTCAGTTGTGAAGGCCTCCCAGTTGGCTTTCTTATAATTAGGGTATGTGTGTCTGTGGCCAGCTGGGGTGGTTTTAGTAGTGATGATGACTGGAGATGGTCAGAGCCAAGGGTTTTGACCACTCTCCAGGATGTTGTGGGGATGAGGTTTCCTCTCCTGCTTTTCTCTCGATGGACTTTGAAAATTAGTCTGGTGAATCTAAAGCAAATGATACTAATCTGTGCCTAAATAATGTCATCAGTCGGTTGCTGTTGGTTCCTGAGGTTGTTTTTCAATGTTCATGGAAAGAAAGGCAGGAGAGATTTTAGGACCTGCAGCTGATAATACTTAACAAAGCAGTCCCACCAGCACATGCATTAAAAGTATAGTAGAAGCTCGATTTAATGAACACCGATTTAGCGGAAGCCCAAGATAACGGAATTATTTTTTTGTTTTTTCTTTTACCCAATTTAGAGGAAAATTTCCATTAAAATGAGTATAATTCTGTTTAGGAAATTCAGTTCCAAAAAGCACTTAATTACAGTACAGGAAAAAGTCTCGTAAATCAAGCACATCATCGAACCCATACTGGAAACACTCCCTTGACTGGCAGTTTGCGGAGTTGCCACACGTCCCCACCAAGCATGCAGTCTTCATGTGATCCCCAAACTGTAAATAACTGCTCCACGTGTGTTTCCAACTGTAAACAACTGCTTTGCATGTGTTCAGCCTTGGTATTGTGGTGTTATTTATTTTTTGAATTATTTTTTTTCAATGAAGCAAAGCTTTTATGAACCATGCCTAAGGTTCAGGAAAAGAAAGAGATGGTGAGGCATTCTGTTGGTTAGAAATTGGAAATAATTGAGAAGATGGAGCACCATCCCTAATGCTCCCGAGCCCCTCTGTCACCCCTGTACCACCTCTAGTGCTGTTAGAGAGTGACTTTGACAGTGACTAAACCACACCCAGGCCTGACACAGGTCTGGGGGGACCAGTATGGGTGCCTGTGTGAGGCATATTTCTGCAGCAAGTGCAGAACCCCTACTTTTGGAGGTAAGCCATACTGTAGTTTACTATCCCTATTTACAATACTACAGTATTTAGTACACTACTATCCTCACCCTATTCTTTATGCATGCATATTTTATTGCTAAGTGAGAACAGTCTGTATCACTGTTAACATGTACATAATAATGCATTTAGTGGGGGTATTGATTATAGGTTCAGACTGCTGTGTGTAGCATTGAGAGTTAGCATAGTTTGTTGGGTTTGGATGTGCATTGTCAGGAACTTGGCTTGACCGTTGGCTTCAAGGATTTAGCGGAAAGTACCTCAGAATACCGGAAAAGTTTCCCTTATATTGAACCTCAGTTACGGAACTCGTTTTAATGGAAAATTTGAGATAACGGAATGGAGGATGGCTGAATTAGTCCGTTAAATCGATCTTCTGCTATAGTAACTGCTAATCCCATGTTGTCCCTTTTTGAGCATAGGGGCCGAAGGTTAGGCCACTGTAGTCCAGAACTTTTAAGGCTAGGTGACCAAGCTATGCCCCTGGTAGTGATATACATCATAAAAAAGCCTCCAGTCACCTCTGGGACTCAAACTGTACAGGTATAACAAAAGTGTTCTGACTCAAGAGCTCTACCACCAGACCACCAGCCATCTGTACGTATAGCTTTCCATACTTCATTTCAGTCCATTATATCAAAAGGTTTCTCCAGATCCATTAAAACATTACTCTACTTCTGAGCCTATACAGTATACAGTATCAGTAAAAATAATGCCTTTGTGCTATTACTGTTATTCTGAATTATGTTTAGGTTATTTTAAACTCCTGGTAATAATAATACCTTGCATTTTTCTAGGCAGCAGCTTCTCTTACTGTTGGAATTGGGAGTTTTGAAGATCCTGATGAAATCCCTGGCTTCATGCACTTCCTTGAACACATGGTTTTTATGGGTTCAGAAAAGTATCCTAAGGAAAATGCTTTTGATTATTTCATCAAGGTAAAGAATTGTATGTCAGTTTTAGCTTCTTGGCTCAAATGTTCTCAGACTCTTGTGATTCATTCTCACTTTATTAATATAATATTAGTTGGAATAAAGTACTTTACCAGAGTAGTCCTAATGAAAAGGAATTTACTGTTATGGTGACAGTATCAGTACCCAGGATCTTATGATTATCTTTCAGCTGAAGAAAAGTCTCTGTCATTAGCAAAAATAGCAGACAAGAGTTGTCCAGATATGAGAGCTAATTTGGTGGAAATTTTTGTCCATTTGCAACATATAGTGCAAGAAGTTCAGTGTCAGAATATTAGATAATGTTATTATGAATCAAGTTACAGTTTGTAGATTAGTGTGATGATGGTGATTTAGCAGTCAAGCAATTGAAGTGAGAATTAATTATACAGTACAGTATTTGTACAGACTCATGGTGGCCATGACAACGCCCACACAGACATGGAACACACCACCTTCAT
The DNA here is from genome assembly GCA_018397915.1 of Birgus latro. NCBI lineage: Eukaryota > Metazoa > Arthropoda > Malacostraca > Decapoda > Coenobitidae > Birgus > Birgus latro. The sequence continues at coordinate 10,993 of JAGKTI010000566.1, read as the reverse complement.
CTTTGCGGTGCAGGAGAAGTATCTGAGGGAGGGGCTTGATCGCTTTGCCCAGTTCTTCATCAAGCCACTCATGAAGAAAGAGGCCATGACAAGGGAGCGGGAAGCTGTACACAGTGGTGAGTCATTTCTACCCATTACTTGCATATACAGGAGGTTTTCATTATATGTTATCTCTTCTGATTTTTTTTTTTTTTTTGCCACTAGGTTCAGTAAGTTACAGAACAATTGGCAATTGGGGATCTGTTGTTATGATAATTTCACCCAGATTTTTTGTCCTTTTGCAGCTTATTTTACATAGTTCAGAAAAAACGGGGTGGTCAGTTTCCGGCCAAGTTAAAGGAAAAACATACCAATAAAGCAGATTTTTCAGTTCCCGACTTACTGTACAGTATCAGTTGTACAGAAAGATATTACCAGCATATGAAGAGGACTTACTGTATGTCTGTAGGTTTTACTTTAACAGCAGTTTCATTTACTTATTAGAACACTGTGTAATATAGTCAACATTGCATTACATATCTGATGCACTGTATTAAGCATTCCTTATACCAGTATTTTATTATTTCAGAGTTTCAGATGGCATTGCCTGAGGATGAAAATAGGGCCCAACAACTTTTTGCAAGTCTGGCATCTGCTGGTCACCCAATGAGCAAGTTCACTTGGGGCAATGAAGCAACACTCAGCACGGGTGTGTCGGATGAGGTACTTCATGAGAGGCTGCATAAGCTGCGACGAAAATATTACTCAGCTCACTACATGACACTGGCTGTACAGGCACGACTTTCGCTGGACTCTTTGCAGGAACATGTTTGTTCAATATTTGATAAAGTAAATATCATATTATCCTTGATACTGTAACAGTTTCCTCAAAGTGCCTTTGGACTTTAACATTTAATGCATTATAACATGAGACATATTTTGCTACTTATTTGTAGCTGTGGAAATAATATTTAAACTTTTGATTGGATAATCTTTCTTACATGGTTGAATTTGATACTTCTTAGGAATATGTCTGTAATGTTAAGTGAGGAATTATTGTACCTGTTATATTGACTTTTTGATAGGTAATTACTGTACTATGAAGCTACATGTGACAGGTGTACTTATAAGAGCCATGAGTTCAGGGGCTTGAATGTGTGCATGGCCCATATCCTTGGGCATGCTGCTGATTGGTCCTTCCACTGTTATGTTTTTCCATTCCCTTTCTTTGTAATTCCTACCTTAACCCACTTGCTGTTAGGAAAAAGAGGTGGGGTACTTCTCTGCTTTTGCTGCTGCTACTGCTGCTGCTGATGATAATGACGAATTGCATTCCATCTTCTCACAGGTGCCAAACAACCAGCTTTCTCGTCCAAGATACTCACACTTCGGCTTCCCTTTTGCCCCTGAGAGGTTCCAGCGGCTGATGCGAGTGGTGCTGGTGGGCGACTACCACAAAGTTGAAGTCGCCTGGGTGCTGCCATCACAGCAGGTGTACTACCGCACCAATCCGCTCCACTACATCTCACATCTCTTGGGACATGAGGGAAAGGGATCCATTCTCTCATTTCTCAAGAAAAAGTTTGTAGCTAGAGTTATACAGTAGTCAGAATGTTTCAGCTTGACAGAAATGGGCTACTCCCATAATTTGCATGCTGTTATTATTGCATGAAATTTGATAAGCCTTAGTTATGAGGTAAGAATTAACCTCCATGGGTACTAACAAAAAACATCAGGACATGCTTGAAGATTACTTAGTATGTGAATTTGAATACTGATGAAGTTTGTGGTTGTAGAGTATGCAGTATATATAGACTGGGATTGAGATGGTTTGGACACACTGAGAGGACGGAAGACTGCAGTTGGGTGTGGAAGGTGAGAAATCTGAATGTCAAGGGCCCTAAGGGCTGTGAGAAGCAGACCAAAAAAGACCTGGGATGAGGTCATAGTGTGTGACCTAAGGGAGTTTACCAGAGATTGAGCAGTGTGGAGAGCCACCATTAGGTAACCAAGGCCAATGCATGCAGGCATGTTGAAGCCTTTATAAACAATATGATACAATACAAGTGATGTGTGTGTGTGTGTGTGTGTGTGTGGCCAGTGTATGCTGGCATGTTGAAGTCTTTATAAACGATATGATACAATACAAATGATGTGTGTGTGTGTTTGTGTGTGTATTTACCTAATTGTATTTACCTAATTGTGATATACAGGAAATGAGCTACGCTTGTGGGGTCCCGTCTCTGTTTCTCAATAATTCAAATTTAGCTTTAAACTCGTTTAAGTTTTTAGACTGGATTTTTTTTTTTTTTTTTTTTTTTTTATGTGTCCGACTCTGGGCATAGGCTTCACAGCCTGCTATCAAGGCCCAGTCGTCCTCCTACAATCTACATGTCACCACTTCGGCGCTTAACACCCACCGTCCATATTGATTACATGCTAGGGCTGTCTCATACAGGACTGGTGTATTGGCATTAGCGGGGTCATTTTTACGACATGTCGGCGGGTCTTCTGGTAGATCAGTAAAGCCTGATTTAATGAAATTCAAATCCTTAAACTGTTCCCTGCACCAGTGAGGATTCGAACCTGGGTCCCACGGGACCGCAAGCCAACTCTCTACCGATCGAGCTACCGCCTATTGTCCAGTCTATTCCACAGGTCTATGCATCTATACGGAAAACTATATTTCTTGATGTCCTTCAAGCAGCGCGGCTTCTTCAGTTTCAGTCCATGTCCTCTTGTTGCTCTCTTATCCCATAAAAACAGATCTTTATCAATTTTATCTACTCCCATCATGGTCCTGAACACTGCAATCATGTCACCCCTCTCTCTCCTTTCCTCTAAGGATGGCAAATCCAGCCTTTCTAGCCTCTCACTGTATGACAGATCTGCCAAACTGGGGACCATCTTGGTTGCTGTTCTTTGTATTCTCTCAATCTTGTTTATATCTTTCTTTTTGTGTGGGGACCACACTACTGCTGCATATTCTAACCTGGGGTGGATCATGGCCACTATCAGTTTTTTCATCATCTCTTCATTCATGTAATGGAATGCTACTCTTATGTTGGTCAAGAGTTTATATGTCTCTCTAACTATCTTGTTGATGTGTTTTTCAGGTGACAAACTATCCTGGATCAGCACTCCTAAATCTTTCTCTTCCCTCGCTTTTGTGATTGGTTCATTACCCATCATATAGTTCAGTGATGGTCTCTTGGTGCTTTTACCCATTTCCAATATTTTACATTTTTTTGCGTTGAATTTCATTTCTCACATCCGGCTCCAGTCATGTATCCTATCCAGATCCTCCTGCAGCATTTTGCAGTCCTCTTCAACCTCTACCTTCCTCAAGATCTTGGCATCATCAGCAAACAGACTTGCGTAACTGTTTACTCCATCTACCATATAATTTATGTAAATCAGGAACATTACTGGCACCAACACCGAGCCCTGTGGGACACCACTTGTTACTTCTCTCCATCCAGACATCCTGTCCTTTATTACTGTCCTCATTTGTCTGTCTCTCAAAAAGTCTTTCATCCATTCCAGGATGTTACCCTTCAGTCCTCCTATATGCTCTAATTTCCACATTAGTCTCTTATGGGGTACCTTGTCAAAGGCCTTCTCCAAATCTAAATATACACAATCCACCCAACCGTCTCTCTCCTGCAGCACATCAATTGCTCTTGAGTAAAAGCTCAACAAGTTGGAAACACATGACCTTCCACTTCTAAATCCAAATTGACTTTCAGTCAAAATATTCATCTCTTCCAGATATTTTATCCACCTATCTTTCAGAACCTTCTCGCACAATTTTGCAACCATGCTGGTTAGGGACACTGGTCTATAGTTCAGGGGTTCTTCCTTGTTTCCTCCCTTATAAATTGGTACCACATTTGCTCTCTTCCATTCCCGAGGCACTTTCCCTTCTTCCAGCGAACACACAATTAAACTGTGAATCTTATCTGCCAGTTGGTATCTGCATTCCTTCAGTACCCAATTTGAAATTCCATCTGGTCCTGGGGCTTTCCTTACATCTTGAGTTTCCAGTAATTTGTACACTTCCTGCACTTCCACTTTTATATCTTTTATCACTACACTCCTAGTCACTCCCTCCCCCTCCACAAACTCCCCTTCATTAGTAAAAACTGATTGGAAACGTTTGTTCATTATTTCAGCTTGCATTGCCGCGTCATTATAGACCTCTCCTTCTACTTTCAGTTTGGTGATTCCTTCCTTTTGTTTCAATTTGCCATTAACAAATCTATAAAACAATTTGGGTTCATCCTTACATTTGTCGATTATACCTTTTTCAAAGTTCCTTTCTTCCTCTCTACGAATTCTTGTATATTCATTTCTAGTTCTTTTATATTCTTCCTTTGTTCTGTTATTACCTCTCTTTCTCCATTTGTTCCATGCCATGTTCCTCTCTTTTTTGCTGTAATACACCTTCTACTAAACCACTCCTTTTTCCTGTGTTCTTTCCCACTTACTCTTGGAACATATTTATCCACTCCTGAATTATAGAGGTCTAGAAAGATATCCCACTTCCTCTGAATCTCTCTTGTTTCTCTGAATTTTCTCCAATCTGCATTTTCAAAAAATTTACTCAATTCCGTAAAGTTTGCTTTCCCAAAGTTGTATCTTCCCTGCCTATGGAGCTCATCTCTTGGCACCACGTTCCCTATTATCATCAGGAACTCAATGACCACGTGATCACTTTTTCCTATAGGACACATATATTTCAAGGATTCAGTTATGTCAGGTTCTTTGGTTAGCAGTAAATCTAATCTTGCTGGGGTGTCATCACCTCGGAATCTTGTCTCATCTTTGACCCACTGCGTCATTACATTATTCATCACAATGTTTAACAATATAGTGCCCCACGAGTCTTCGCCGTTTCCTGAGTCCCATTCCTCCCAGTTCACCTCTTTACAATTAAAATCACCCATTAGAATTATATTGCTGCTTTTCTCAATCACTTTCTGTAGGTAACTAACCATGTCTGACATCTCCTGGTATTCATCATCAGTCCATGCTCTTGTCTTAGGTGGAACATATACTACTGCTATATCTCTCTTACAGTTCTCTTCAGTTTCTAATTTCATGTTTATCACTTCAGCCCTACCCTCTCCCATTTCCACAGAATCTATATTTAAGTTATTCTTCACTGCTATCATCACTCCTCCTCCCATTTTATCTTTTCTGTCTCTTCTCCACAATTTGTATTTGCCATCTCCCATATGGATATCAATATTCTCCCTTAACTTGGTCTCTACAAAGCACATAACATCAGGTTCTTGTACCCTCAAGAAATCGTTGATTTCTAACATTGCCGATATTAATCCATCAACATTAGTGTACGCCACTTTCAAACTTTTTTCGTTATTACTTATACCGTCTTTTCTCCTCCTCTCCGACGGTACCACTTCCTCAATTTCTGGTCCATAACTCTCCAATAAAACACTGTCTTCTCCTTCTCCGTTCTTTGTTCGTTTTTTGCCTTAGCTTCCTTTACTAACTCCTTTATTTTAGCTCTTTCTTCCTCATTTGCATCTCTCCTTAACCAGACATTTTCGAACCCCTCTTTGTCTGCTAATTTCCATGTCCTATTCATGATTTCATTTACTATTGCCTGGGACTTAAACTTCACCTTCAGTGGCCTTGCCCCTCCTTCCTCATACTTACCTAACCTAAACACTTCAATCTCTTCTAGGGCTTCATTGTTACCCTCCATGACTACTGATAATATTTCTTTAACTTTACTGTGTGTGTGTGTATTACTATACATTGCAAATGCATGTTTGAAATCAGTGGATAAAGAAGGGGAAAACCTTTTGACTCCTTTTCCAAGAAATACTGCATCATCCCCTGGTATTTTTAAAGTACTCTAGATGCAATGGAACAGGAGACAGACTGATATCACAGACTGTATATACTGTAATATTTACAGAGCATGGGCTGATGGTTTGTGTGCTGGCAATGATGAAACAGGGTTTGAACACAACAGCACCTATGCCATGATGAGCATCAGTGTGGACCTCACTGATGAAGGATTTGCTCACTCTGAGGAAGTAAGTGAAGTTGACTGCTCTTTACATCCACCATTTTGGCCCACCATACCTCTTCCACCTGCACACTCACTCACATAATCCTTTTTCATCACCCTATGTCTCCATTTTCCCAAAATCAGCATGCTATCCGTGCACGTACTTGTCTATTGCGTTATTAGCACATAGCCTTACTCCACATCTTTATCAGTTCACTGTATCTTTTCCTGTCCACTCTGTGCACACCACACATAATCCTTGATAGTTCTCTGCTCACTGCTCGTTTTCATAACTTTTCACATTCATATAATAATAGTCTCACACCAATATGTTAATTGTATGCACCAGCACATCTTTTTGCAGTTCTTCTGCACCCTCCACACTCAGATCTTTGTATTGTATCATTGCCTTCTTAGTGCCATCCACTTGTTCCCTCTGAGCTACTCTATTCTCTACTTCCAGTGCACATTTACCCCACTTTTCTGCTATTACATGGAGGTGCTAAAATGTATCACTTTTCTTCCATCTATCCATCCATCTTATTATAGCCAGGTGTTTTAATCCCAGAAGGGTTACTTGCAAATGAATCACTTTCATATCAGTGTCCTCTGCCATCAGGGTTTTTTCTTTAGCTCACACCCCTCTGCCTTCTCATGAACCTCTCTGCTCCATCCATCCAGCTAATTTTTCTTCTAAATTTCATTATTTGATATTACTGTATTGTGTAGTATAGTGACCACATTTTGACATTATCCCCTTCTGTTTTCAGGTACTATCTGTGATCTTCCAGTATGTGGCATTGATGCGCGAGTCTGGGCCACAGGAGCGAATCTTCAGAGAGCTTCATCGCACAGAAAAGATTGGCTTTGAGTATGCAGAAGAATTATCCACCATAGATAATGTGGAAACATTATCAGAAGCAATGCAGCTCTACCCTGCACAGGATTATCTGACAGGAAGTGACCTCATGGAGGACTATAACCCACAGGTTAGCCAGTATGAAAGTAAGAGGTCATTTTCATCATTGTCATTATCATAATCATCGTTATGATCATGACTTTTTTTTTTTTTTTTTTTAATGTTGGGGTGAGGTAGGAACCAGAAAACAAGGAAAGAGAAAGTGTATATGAAAGAGGGACAAATATCAGCAACATGCCCAGTGAAATTGGCCAGACACTCTGCCATACACCATTCAAGCCCAGTCCCAGCTCCATTTTACAGGTCTGACCATCTGTCCAGACATCATCCAATCCCTTTTTGTCTCTCTATTATCTTGTTTTTATTTTTTCTTGGAACACTCTTGCAGCCTTCTTGTCTTTGGTTTTTTCTTCCTTGCATTGAAAAAAAAAAAAGAAGCAATTTCTTGGGTTGTAGGAAACCACTGAACTTGTCACTCAGAATACAGCTTCTTAAGTGGAAAAGAGTGTAATAAAAAATGACAGAATGGGAAGGAAGAAGCAGGAAGAGAGGAGAACAGACACAGAAATACAGTAGAATGATAAAGGTGAAGGAAGAAGTAGGCATAAATACAGCAAGTGAATGGATGATGGTTGTTACCACTTACCACCAGACTAATCTGTTGAGGTATGTGCATAAATGATTAAATGTAGTAGGGAGATAGAAATTAAATGTTTGTTGCATGATATCTCCCTTAAGATAAAGAAGAAGCAGTGTAGTATTGACAAGATTAAGAGTAATATAAAAAAGATACTTTGTCTTGGAAGTGAACTGGCTACCATCCTTTATAAATGTACTTGTGGTATCTTTTTGCATTCTGATTTTCTCTACTGACAAGCATTGTACCATATATGCCCTTATGATTACCACACACTTCCCTTTCCCCTTTCCTTTTCTGTATATCATGTATTATACCCACTTTAATTTTCTCTTTTCAGATCATCCAGGAGTGCTTGGATGCATTATTGCCTGAAACCTGTAATATTGTGATAAAGTCCAAAACCTTTGAAGAGCATAACATGTGTGATTTAAATGAGAAGTGGTTTGGAACAAAGTACTCAAATGAAGGTATGTTAGAAATAACATTTAAACTTTTTTAAAATCATAATTTGTCTGAGTAGTATACAATTCGCTCTTTAATTTGCTGTTATGTTTTGATCAGATACAAACCCTCAGTCCCCTCCCAGTCCCCTGAAATGAGGTTGGTGGACTGTGGAAGAAAGGTAACTTTGGCATGCAGTTCACTGGGTTAATGTTCAAATAAGCCAGGAGTTGCAGGTATTACAACTACTACTACTGTGCCAGATTGTGGAAAAACATATAATATTTAAGAAGACATCTGTTGACATAACAAAGACTGAGTGTGTGGCTTTTCACTTTCAGAAATTCCAGGCAAGTGGAAGAGTCGGTGGGCTGAGCTGCCTGCCAACCCAGAGTTACACTTGCCATTCCCGAACCTCTTCATTCCTGATGACTTTACATTGCTTTCACCAGAGGGGGTTATACCCGAGTACCCTGAGAGAATATGTCAGGATGCTCTTGGTGACTTGTGGCACAGGCAGGACACTAAGTTTAAGCTGCCTAGAACTTACTGTTACGTCTACTTAATCACCAGCCTTCCCATGCGCTCACCCAGGCTGTAAGTAACTCAGGCATAAAGGTACAGCTGTATTGCTAAAACTGGGTGAGTGAAAGTGTTGACAAGCCCGGAATATTTTATAATTTCTGAAATATGTGATAGAATGTGTCTGGCCTATAAGTATCATTGTTAACTAGCCTGCACTCTGCATCCCACACATCTAACAGTAATAGGTACAGTAAAACTTCACTCTAACGGATGAATTGGGACCCAAGCCATTCCGATGAAAGCGACATCCGGACTTCCTCCTTTTAACCCGGACTTTTTCCGATAAATCAGACATTAGTCCGGATCGCACCAACGTCTTTTTTTCATTAGCATTGTTGCTTCATTACTTGTTATCCAACTTATATCCAGCAATCTACATCCTCAAGATCCTGACCTACTCCAATGCCCATCTGACGCCCATCATCAAGGTCACGACAACCTCCCAGTGCCCATTCAACACCCATCATCAAGGTCACGACAATCTCCCGATGCCCTTCCAACGCCCATCAAGGTCATGCCAATCACCTAGTGCCCATCCAGCACCCATCATCAAGGTCACACCAATCACCCAATGCCCATCCAGCACCCATCATCAAGGTCATGACAGCCTACCCAAACATCCTCATCCTCCACCATCCCCTTGCCCAAGCTGGCCCGAGGTCAGACAGTCCGGACCATTTCTGGCTTTATTGGACTTTTTCTGATATATAAGAATTTAGTCCGGTGGGCTCCTCGAGTCCAATAAAAACAAATTCCGGTATATTGAAGTCCGTTGTATCGGGGTTTTACTGTAGTCTATAAATGAAATGGCAGAAAATAAGGGTTTGATTACACCTTGATGCTCTCATTTTAAGTACAGTACACAGCTGTTAGACCTCATTTTTTTATAAATGTTTCACTTCATGTTGATTCATTATTAAGTTGTTGATAATTTGATACCTTTTCTGCACTTGAAGTTGCTAGTGAATTATAAATTGGTTTTCATTTCCAGCATGAGTGTTTTTTGTGCTTTTAACCCCTGCCAGTCATGAACTAGAAGCTTTCTATTCTATCTGTCCAGCCATAGCCAGATGCCATAATCCTAGAAGGGATGGCCACAAATGATTTGCCTCCATGTCAGCCTGTCCTCTGTTATCAGGCTACTCTTTCTCCAGCGATCAGCTGCTCTCTCATTTACCTCTGTACCTCATTCTTCCTTCTCATCCTTAATCTCCCCATACTTCTTCCCCCCTGTATTTAATTCACATACAATCTATTTGTTGGTCTCTCAGTTTTCATTCTTTCCGCATGGCCAAACCTGTCAGTTTACCTCTAAAAAAAACATATAATGAAAAGTTTCTGTATTCATCATCATCATCATCATCATCATCCGGACCTCCTTTCCCACCCTAGGGCAGGGTAAGGAGTAGCTATGTCCAGACAGCCCAAATTTGCCCAGTCCAATGGGCCACGCTCCCATTCACTCATTATTCAAGCCCCTGGATTCCAGGCTGTATCGGATATGCCAGAAACATTCACCACATTGTGTAGCGTCGCATAAATGTATCTGATAGAGTCAATCATTATTATTATTATTATTATCATCATCATGATGATGAGGGTGTAGAAGCTGCAGTTAAGGAGAAAAGATGGCTTTTTCGGGAATGGAAGAAGGGTGGTAACAGGGAGGAGTACTTGGCTGCCAAGCGTAGGGCTAGAAGAGAGGTATACAGGGTGAAGTCTGAGTCACAGAGACTTTTACTTGATAATCTAAATCATGAAGGAAGGAAAAAATATGGTTTTTAGGGTGGCAAATCAGGTGAAGAGAGATAATCGGGACATTGTAGGTGAGCAGTGTGTGAAGAATGATGAAGGAAGGGTAGTGGTGAACAGTGAGGATATTAAAGATGCATGGAGAGAGCATTATAGCCGGTTGTTGAATGAGGAGTTTGATTGGGATAGGGAAGGTTTGGAGCCAGCTGATCCAGTGTTTGGGCCTTGGCCTTTGATTGACGCTGCTACTGTGAGTGAAGCAATAGGCAGGATGCAGGTGGGGAAGGCGGCAGGTGTGTCTGGGTTGACTGCTGAAATGTTGAAGGCCTCAGGAGATATTGGGGTGAGGTTAGTCACTGGCCTGATAAATATGATTATATATGAGTGTGTGGTCCCAGATGATTGGCTTCGCTCATTCGCTCATTTTTGAAGGCTCCAACATGCTTGCATGTGTCGGCCTTGGTCACCTAATGGCGGCTCTCCATGCTGCTCGATCTCTGGCAGCCTCCCTATTCAGTCCCTTAACCCTTAAGTCACATTTAATGACCTCATCCCATGTCTTTCTCGGTCTACCCCTCCCAACCCCTCCCCCAATATTAACACCTCTCACCCTCTGTACCCAATTATCCTC
>JAGKTI010000565.1:106148-127410 GCA_018397915.1 Birgus latro | reverse complement strand
TGTGTGTGTGTGTGTGTGTGTGTGTGTGTGTGTGTGTGCAGTGAGTTTACCATCTCAAAACATCTCCCATTCCTTCTGTTATCTTGCCAAAAACATCTCTGACAATTTCATTTCATTCTCTTCCACTCTGGCAACTCTATTACTGTTCCCTTCTGTGATGAAGCTAGACTCCTGGTTCATATCTCTGCCTCTGACACTGTTATCAACAATCTCATGCTGCTTCTCCAACTCCACCCCCCACCCATGACCTCCACATGCCTATAATTACCATTTCCTCAAATGCACTTGTGCCTTCACTGGCATCAATATTAGCAACTGTACAGTTTTGATAGGACTGCTCTTGATGTTTTCAAGTACTGTCCTTCTGTGCTGACATTTTCTACGAAAAAAATTTCATCTTTGTGTCAACTTGCACCTTCCCATCTTGCTGAAAGTCTAATCTCATTCAGCCCATTCAAAAAAATGTTCTCAACCCTCTAATTCCTGACCAGTTGTTTTAACTGCCTGCATTTCTAAAATATTTAAGAAAATACAGTTCTCAATATGAAGACTCTCAAACATCTGTCATCTCATAACCTTTCTGGCCATCAACAACCTGGGTTTCATCAGGGATGCCCCACTGGTGATCTCAATCTTTTATGATTCTTGATCATCCTCATTTCTGGGATACTGGTGAAACCTTTGGCACTGCACTTCGAATCTCAATGGCTTCTAACAGTCTGGCAAAAATAATTACCAAACTGCGCACTTACATGTTCCATCCCTGGTTGCTCTACTGCTGCTACTGCAGATGTCCACTGTTCTACTTCAAAAGCCATCAACAGTGGCATTCATTAGAGTTCTGATCTTGCACCAATTCTCTTCTTCCCATTCATCAACAAATTCTGAGCCACTCACATGCTGATAACTACACCCTTCATTATTCCACCCAATTTTCAGTCCCCATAACAGCAGATGCTGTACTTCAACAATCAAGTGATGACATGGCATACATTGATTCCTACTTATTAGATCTAACTGGAGTTAAGGAAATTCATTCATTCATTCATTATCCAATCCTATGTCGCCCCACAGAGTAGCGTAGGAGCCCACTTGTGCATAATGCATTAAAAAGTCAATTCCTTGACCTTGCAATACATCAAACCTACAGGAATATTCCCTAATTTTCAGCAACACAAAACGTCAATCCTTGTCATTTCTTAGTATCCTTGGCGGTTTCGTTCTCTTGGGACTTATCAAGGAGAGATTACATAACTCACAAAATTTGCTTCCCCGACACACTTTCAAAGCATCACAGTCACTTACATCTACAAATCTCTACATCATATATTCATTACATAAATACTGTGTTTATATGGAAGCTACATAATCTCCATTTTAGAGGCAGGTGGGGGGCACTAGTGGTACGTAGGGGTGCTCACCACCCATCAATTGATGTAGTGCTGCTCTCAGGTCTCTGCCCTTTCCTCTCCTCCATCCTTCTTTCATTCTATCCTCTTCTGTCTGTCCTTCCTTGTTCTTCTGCCTATGGGTGACTTTACACTCCCTCTTCTGTCTTTCTTTCCATCATTCTTTCCTCTTCTTTCTCCCTGTGGGAGATTCTGCACTAAGTGGCAAGCCAAATGGTTTCTGTACACCAGGAAACCATTTACTACACTGGGATGTAACCATATAACCAAATTTTGGCACCTGGAGGTTTTGTGGGTAATTATGGCACTCCAATCAGATTGAGCCAGTGAAGGTTTATATACAATGGGTGGTTGGGGTTTACTTCTCATGTAATACCACCCAGGGATGAGTGAGGCTGGTCACTCCCATCTTAAATATCAGGACCAACTTGCCTAGCCTCGGGCTCCTACGCTCCTCATGGGGCAACGTAGGATTGGATGATGGATGGATGGATTCTCTCTTCGCTATCTCTTCCTATTATAACATATTCTCTGGACAGGTAAAGACTCTGCACACAGTGCTGTCTGTATTAGAGGCTGCAGTGGACTTCTTTGCCCGTTATGAGAAAGTGGATCGCATCCTCGAGTTGGCAATGCTCACTGTTCCTGAACAATACAGTGGTCGTGGCATCGGCAGGAGACTAGTCCAGGTAATGATGAAATGGTCACTGTGATACTAGCATGATGCTGCATGATGTGTTTCATTTTGTATCAGAGTGATGTTCACTTCAGTACCAACCAAGTTCCCATTGAAACCACATGGAATCTGTACTGCAAGTTTTCAATTACCTGAGTCAAGGCTTCATCTAGGAACATTTGTGTGTTCAAAAATTGATTGTATTTAAAAGCAAATATGAAGACAACAGTACAAGTTATGCTCACATCCTGTACACTACAATAATATTATACATGCATGCTTGTGCTCACACACACACACACACACACACACACACACACACACACACACACACACACACACAGGGGAGAGAGAGAGAGCTAGAGAGAACACCTGCTAAATAATCCCTGGCTATTGTAATTGGTATTTCTTAAAATGACTATTTTGCTTTGTTTCTGAGCACATCTGATAATCTAACCAGAAATAATTGAATCCTCTTTCTCCAGGAAAGTGAATGTCGTGGGGTAGCACTCGGATGCCAACTGGCTACAGCACAAGCTACAGCAGTGCCCTCTCAGCGTCTTCTCCAGCGTCTGGGCTATGAAGTCTTCTACACCCTCGACTACACCACTTTTCAAATAGCCGGTGACAGAGTCTTTGATATGGACCGCATGCTGGGCACTCCCTCTGCAAAAGTCATGGCTCGCCTCATAGCCGATGATAACAATAAGTTCCAAGGAAGTAAGCTGTAGCTCCACCCAGTCAGAGATGTACACTTCAGGAGAATGGGAAAGCTGAAGCTTCCACTTCACAAACTCTTATGTCTAGCTCCTGACCACCCCCTTTGCTATTTTTCAGTGTTACCAACACAGATAATGTAGCAGGCCAGCATACTCTCCAAACCACATTTCTCTATCTGTCTATGGCACTGTACACTACACTACATACACTTCACACACCAAATATTGTACCCGACTGTGACACTGGGGCTGGTGCCAGCATGGGCATGCAGCCAGAAAACACTGCCCCCACTACCTGTTGGCAGACATTAGGGGAAGCATGGGGCAGGCCCTATCAGCATCCTCCAGTCTGGGCTCGGGGGATGGCCAGACAGGGCTCGTGGTCTGTCTTCACCTATATTTTTTCAAACTATGGAAAAGAGGTGCTGCTAGGGATCGAGCAGCATGAAGTGCCACCATTAGGTGACCAAGGCCAATGCATGCAAGCATGCTGGAGCCTTCAAATGAAACAATGCAAAGCAAACCAATATAACTGTGGTACTAGCAGTCTCATGTCTCTTTAGTCTCTTAGCAGCCATTATGTACCCTAATCCCAGTAAAGGTGTCTCATACATCATAATCATAACAAAAGACCCCTCACAAACAAGCCATCTCAGAAATCCTGATTAAGCATCATACTTCAGAATACAACAGATTATTCTTTCATATAAAAGGACAAAGTCCTCGAGTCTGATGACAGATTTTATACCAGGTTACCCATGTCATGATCAATACAGCATATCAGTACTTGTGCTTATGCTAGCATAACCACCAGAAGAACAGTCAAAATGGTCTACTGTTTTTGTGTGAAATAAATAGAAAAATTAAGCCCACTGGTCAATTCCAGCCACTTCAGGTCCACTGTGTTGGGTAACTTCAGCCACGTTTACACATTTAGATCCAGCCAAAGCAACTCAGGCACTTTTCTGTAAATTATGGGCCAGTCAGATCAATTTTGGTCAATTCAAGTCCACTCAGGTCCAGCGGAGTCCACTCAAACCAATTAAAGTCCATTCAGGTTCTTCACTTCCAGTCCAATGAAGTTTGAAGAATTCAGTCATTCAGTTCAGTTCATGTCTGTTTTGGTCAATTTTTTAACCATTCAAGCCATTTAGGTCTTTTCTGGCTCTTTCCAGCAATTCCTGGCATTAACAAAGAACCTACACAAGGTGGTGCTGTGTACCCTGGGTGGAGCAAAGCAGCTGCAGTGTTAACACAGAAGCCTAACCTCCTTATACTTCTCTATACCTCACTGTGGGGATGGACTCTGGTTTGACCTGATGAGGAACTGTCTACAAGAGGGTGCTGGTTCCCTGCATGGTATTATAATGTACAACACTGTACTGTACAAGTAAGACAGCCCCAAAGAAGCAGTTGCATACCTGTAGCTGACAAGTCTGCTCAGCCAGACAGATAGAAAATAAGCAAATACATCAACAACAGCAACAGCTATTTCTGCCCAGTCAAGTCAATTTAAGTCAGTTCATGGCCACTCAGGCCCAATTATGCCAATTAAGATTCTCCACATACAGTACATTTTGAGCTTGGATCAGACAAAATTCTATCTATCTATAGCCTGATGCCCTAATCTCACAAAGGGTGGCCGCAGACAAAATGCCTCCAAGTCGCTCTGTCACCCACCATCTGACTGCCCTCCCCCCAACTCAATCCCCCCTCCCTCGTATACCTCTCACCTCCATCCCTCCACCTCATCCTCAGTGTCCCCCTCCTCCTCCTCCCTCTCTCCCTCCACTTCGGGGGCACGGTGGCTCAGAGGTAGAGCATCAAGCTCGGGACTGGGGGGTCGCGAGTTCGAGCCGCGCCCGGGACTGCCGTGCCGGGAGGGGTAGCGCCCTCCTGTTACCTAGCGGGGCTATACGATCTCATTATAAGGTCTAGCTCGGGGATTCTTTAATCCCCTCCCTCCACTTCATCCATATACACTCACTTAGTCAGTCTTTCATTCTCCATTATCTCCACATGTTCAAACCACCTCAGTGTATTTCTCCTAACTTTCTCAATCACATCCACATTCACCCCACAATGTTCTTACACTTCTTCATTCATCAACCTGTCCCTCCATGTCACTCCACATGCTCCTCTCAGGTAACTCATTTCCACTGCTCTCACTCTTGACTTGTTCTCCTCTAGCAAGGTCCACGCCTCGCTTCCATACGTCAGGGTAGGGATCACAATACTATCATGCAATGACTTCTTAACTTCCATATCCACCTCCCTATTTCTCATCACTTCTTTCAGTAAACCAACAACCTTCCTTCCTTGCTGTACCCTTTCATGCACTTCATCCCCAAAACTTCCATCCTTACTCATCACACTACTCATGTACTTGAATGCACTCACATTCTCCATATCCACACCATCCAACCTCACTGTGCATTCTGTGACTTCATTCCTCTCAAACACCATAACTTTACTCTTTACATTAACTTTCAGATTCCTCTTCTTACACACTGTCCCAAACTCATTCACCAAACCTAGCAAATCCCATTCATCTTCACTCAACAATGCTGTTTCATCAGCAAACAGCAACACTGGAATCTTCCACACCTCACCCTCATTCATTAGAGCCACCCTCATATCCACTGCCCTACCTTGCACCTCCTTTACAACCCCATCCATGAATATATCAAACAGCCATGGAGACATCACATATCCTTGCTTCAGTCCTACATTTAGATCAAAGAACTCACTCACCTCACCATCCACTTGCAAAGGAGCCCTAGCTCCCTCGTACATACTCTTCACAGCACTCAACAATTTCCCATCAGAAAAAATTACTGGGATAAAATCTACCAAAATTAGCTAACAATCAGATTACTGGAACAAATTCCACCAGAAATGGCCTACCTGACCAGACCATGCCTATTAAACAGTAGCTATAGCTACTGGGAGGGGAAAAAAAAAAAAAAAGTGTGTGTGTGTGTGTGTGTGTGTGAAAGGGGGGGAGGGGGACATGGATAGGTCCACATGAAATGGATCAATATAGTTTACCTAATTCTTTACATTTTACCAAGCCAGACCATACTGTGACTACCACCCTTCTTTACTTCAATTTCAACACAAAATGCAACTAATGAATAATCCACTCTTCCCCCACTAAAATGCAGTCTTCACAACACACTTACTCATCTCATGCATCTTAATCTCATACAACAGAAACATAGACAAACATATGGATCAGTCCAGTTTAACTCTTGCAAACAATGGATCCACCTCACATGCACTACACTCAAACAGACAACAACACCACAGCATATGTACATGTGATAGGTGTAACACACCTTCAAACACCTCTCCTACCACATCAAACATAATTCCTCCCACCCCTCCCAACAACACCCATACTCAAACAACCGCTGCCACAGCTTAGCCTCAGTACACAAACACAAAACCTGTAACAGACTCACACTGGATGCACACCATCTCAAACATACAAACTAAAGATCTTACAATTAAATGCTGACAATCTCTGCTTCAAACAACATGAACTGAAATTTTTTTTTTCCAACAACAAAACAGACATTGCATTCTTGCAAGAAACAAAGCTCATACATGCACAGAAATCCCTGAACACTGTTAATTACTCACACATTTGTAGAGACTGAACACATGGCCTCAAAGTGGCCTCATTACATACATAAATTTATCCTCTACAGAGACACATCACAAGACAAAATAATCATCTTTTCAAAATGACACCATACTGGAAATACAATCATTCAGAGTCAAAACTAATCACAAACAAGAAATTAATATTTACATTTACATTCCCCCTGACAACTTCCACACCCCTAGTACAATACAAACCTCAGCTCCAATTAACATCTGCATCTAACTGCCATTGCCAGGGACTGGTATGAACAATCAACATGGTATCGACACTGCAACACAACTCAACAACATGTACATTGTCAGTGGCACCTCACAACACGTCTACACCCCACATCAAGCAAACTGCTCCCCCATACCTCCAGAAATCACATTCTGTTCACAAACACTTTCACTTGACATTACCTGAAGAAGGTACATGACCACTCTGCTGATCACCTACATGTCAAAATCACAATAGGAAGCGATCACATACTGCTTACACAAATGGCAAGAATGCAAACTCGACTAAAGTCACTGAAGAAACAGAACAACATTCAGCACACTAAACAACACACTCATAACCAGCACAAACATATGAAATTTTACACCATCATACTTAATGCAAACAAACATTATAGCACATGAGAAACAGCAGATACAACACCCAAACTTTAACCCCAGAGACTGCTTACCCATTAAGCAATGCAGCTCACTCAAATATAATTCCCTCTTCCACACACAGAAACCATTATAAGGCTCTAACAATTAAACAATGAAAAGGACAACAAAATCAGAAAAAAAGAAAAAGAAAAGAAAAGCCATAGTACCAACACTCAGCCACTCCATGGATACCTTTCAGCTTTATAAAATACCACCACTACCAAACCAAATCACAAACACGTACTATCTTAATCCCGAGATTCTTTACCCTGCTGGCTCAAGGGAAGTCAAGTCAGGGCTGAAGAAAAGTCAGTCAAGCTGACACAGTTGGTCTAGTGTTCTGATGATGCTCACAATGACAGAATGGCTCACACACACATCAAATCCAATATTTGTCACTGATGCCCACCAAATAAGCAGTCATGGAAATATGACTGATAACTTTGTCACGAAATGAAAGTGAAAGTGAAAGGCATTCATGCCACTAAATTCACTCTTTGAATGCTTCTGGGTTTCCCATGCATACTATGAACCTGTTCCTGTACAATCCATCTTTCTTCAAGTGTTTACAGTACTGTACTCTCAAAGACCAAACTAATGTCCAAGTTCATAGCTAGTATGTATAATTTGGTCAGAGATATAGCTATGTAAACATGGTTATGTGGGCATATGATAACTGTGATTTATCCCAACCTTTGTTCTTCCTATGCTTGGTCATTATTCCTCCCTTTCTGTTTTAAAAGAGTGCATCATTTGTATTCAATTCCAACTTTCTCTCCCCTAATTTCAATCTTCCTCTAGTTTAACTATTTTCTACTGCATATGCCTTTCACATTATTATCATCATCATCATCCTACAACTAGCAGACCTTCATTTTACAATGAACTGCTATGTGATGAATTGCTTATACAGTAACTAAAAAATTAGGACCTTTTCTCAATATATGATGGCACTTTTATTTATACGATCATTATGATCCTGTACAAAGCCTCACTGGTCGATGTTCGATCACTATTTTCACTTATACTGTACAATCACTGACACAGAAGCTGACAGTAATTTGCTTGTTTCAAGATGGTCTTTGAATTCAGTCACTATCGGGTGAGTCAGTAAACAAGAGTGTGGTGTCGGAGATCAAGCAGCACGTGAAGTGCAGCAAAATGAAACAACTACCAATTCTGATGAGTTGGAAACGAATTCTTATTTCTTTTTGGTAGTAAGCAGCAAGTGAATTGTAGTGAAGTAACTACCAGTTCAGGTGCTGGCAACTTGTTTTTAAACTATGTTAGGTGGGCAACTCTTGGCCAAAATTGTACCACTGACATACTATAACTGACTCAGTTGATGATACCTGTCCAGGATGCAATACAGCACCCCACACTATTAAGCACATTATGGAAGAATGCACTGCACAAAATCGCCTCTGCCAACAACACAACATACACTCCTAGAGAGCTCTGTGGGAAGTTAGGTCTCGGCTGTGGCCTTCCTTAGGGACTCGGAGCTGTTTGGCCAGACTGCCTAGGGAACAAATACTACTACTGCTACTAAATGTCCTCACCTTAAAGTGAGTGCATGATGTTTCGTTTTCGTTTCATTTTTGAAGGCTCCAACATGCTTGCATGCGTCGGCCTTGGTCACCTAATGGCGGCTCTCCACGCTGCTCGATCTCTGGCAGCCTCCCTGTTCAGTCCCTTAACCCTTAAGTCACACTTAATGACCTCGTCCCATGTCTTTCTCGGTCTACCCCTCCCCCAATATTAACATCTCTCACCCTCTGTATCCAATTATCATCCCCCATCCTCTCCACATGTCCAAACCACCTCAGCCTACATCTCCTCATCACAACACCAATACACTCCAGTCCCATCCTACCTCTCAACACTTCCATCATAAACCCAGCCCCCCCCCAGGCCTTGCACGCAGGGACGCACTGCACATCCACCTAATCATTGTCATTTCTGTACGTTTAAACCTGCGAATATCCTCTTCCTTTACTGCCCAGGTCTCACTACCAAACAGCATCACACTCCTAACACATGCTGCATACAAAGACCCCTTAGCATATAAGGAGAGTCCTCTCAATGTCAGGAGAGGCAACAGCTCCCTCAACTTCTTCCAACCACTTCTCACCCTAGCAACCGAGCTAACTCCAGCCCCACCTCCGGCACATAACATGTCTCCCAAATAACAAAACTCCTCCACACACTCAAGAGACTCACCTGCAAGGTCAACCCTCTCACGCCTAACAATCTCCACCTGCTCTCCCCGACATGCCGCACACATGAAATCAGCATCATCTCGCAGTCTACCTCTAATACCACTACATCTCTTGTGCACCCAATTATCACAAACATTACACAA
Source organism: Birgus latro (assembly GCA_018397915.1). Lineage (NCBI taxonomy): Eukaryota > Metazoa > Arthropoda > Malacostraca > Decapoda > Coenobitidae > Birgus > Birgus latro. The sequence continues at coordinate 117,930 of JAGKTI010000565.1, read as the reverse complement.
GATGGAATTGCTTCCCACACCCTTGTGGCAAACTGCACATGGCCACTCTCCCTCTTCTCTGATTGTACCGCCACCAACCCTAGATATCATCACTTTTGTTTTATCTGCATTTACCCTTAAGCCCTTGTACCCCATACCATCTCTCCACTTCTTAAATCTTTCCTCCGCCTCCTTTTCATTCTCTGCAATCAACACCAAATCATCAGCATACAACATCTCCCATGGGAGTCCATCTCTGAAGTCATGTGACGGGGCTTCAAGCACATGATAAACAACAAGGGACTCAAAACTGACCCCTGATGCACACCAACATTCACGGAAAACTCATCACTCAAAGCTCCATTCACTCTTACCTGGGTGCGAGCACCCATGTACATGGCCATAACCACCCTAACCAGCCACTCTTCCAACCCTCGCTTTCTCATTGCCCACTTCACCACCTCTCTAGGAACTCTGTCAAAGGCCTTTTCCAAATCAACAAAAGCAAAATACAATTCCCTTTTCTTTCCAATATATTTTTCCTGAAGCTGTCGAACAATGAATATGGCATCAGTGGTCCCCCTGCCTGGCATAAACCCAAACTGCATCTCATCGATATTCACTCTTTCTCTAATCATACCTTCTAGAACTCTCTCCATTGCTTTCATTATCTGATCTAAGAGCTTTATACCTCTGTAATTTCCCCTTTCCAGGGCATCACCCTTCCCTTTGTACACACTTACAATTACACTCTTCAGCCAATCATCTGGGACCAGACACTCATATATAATCATATTTATCAGGTCAGTGACTAAACTCACCCCAGTATCTCCTGAGGCCTTCAACATTTCGGCAGTCAACCCAGACACACCTGCCGCCTTTCTCACCCGCATCCTGCCTATTGCCTCACTCACAGTAGCAGCGTCAATCAAAGGCCAAGGGCCAAACACTGGATCAGCTGGCTCCAAACCTTCTCTATCCCAGTCAAACTCCTCATTCAACAACCGGCTATAATGCTCTCTCCATGCATCTTTAATATCCTCACTGTTCACCACTACCCTTCCATCATCATTCTTCACACACACTGCTCACCTACAATGTCCCGATTATCCCTCTTCACCTGATTTGCCACCCTAAAAATCATATTTTTCCTTTCTCCATGATTTAGATTATCAAGTAAAAGTCTCTGTGACTCAGACTTCGCCCTGTATACCTCTCTTCTAGCCCTGTGCTTGGCAGCCAAGTACTCCTCCCTGTTACCACCCTTCTTCCATTCCCGGAAAAGCCTTCTTTTCTTCTTAACTGCGGCTTCTACACCCTCATCCCACCACCAAGTTACTTTATGTCTTGGTGGGCCTCTTGTCCAACCGCATATTGTATCGGTAACTCTCAAGAGGTTGTTCTTAAGGGCTCTATACTGTTCATTAACGTCTCTATCTACGGCTTCCTGTTCAGCCACCACTCTCCTCATCTCACTATAAAAGGCATCCCTTACTGATTGGTTTCCCAGCTTCCATATTTTCCTCCTAGGTACATATGTCCTCCTTCTCGTCATTCGTTCCTTAAGCACCATGTCACAAATCAACAGTCTGTGCTGCTGCACACACTCCTCACTTCCTATAACTTTAACATCCCTCACTAATCTCCTATCAACCCTCCTGACCAGAAAATAATCTATCTGGCTACTATTTCCCCCGGATTCGTACGTAATCAATCTACTCACTCTTTTTCTAAAATGTGTGTTGCACACAATCATGTCCATAGCCTCCCCAAACTCAAGTATTCTTTCCCCTTCCGCATTCCTCACACCATATGCACATCCTCCATGGACTCCTTCATAACCTTGAGCTGCTTCACCAACATGACCATTTAAATCCCCTCCCAGAACCACTACCTCATCATCACCAATACCACTTACTACACGTATTAAATCATCCCAAAATCTATCCTTCTCTGCGTCATCCAATCCCACCAGAAATAATATTTGGTCATCATCACCATCAACAACAGCAACAACAACACATACCACATATGTCACTTGCAATACCTACAACAAAATACAGTCTGTGACATATACTGTAGGCATTTTCTGCTCTCCTTGAAATATACTTCTAAATATATTATTTGAACTGTAATAACACACTATAGCAATGCATTCAATCTTGTTTCGTAACTTCACTCATGTGTTTTGCCTGAATGAGTGAGTTGCGGTTCATGTAAGTGAACCTGTCGTTGTAAAGTGGCCTGTGTTCACATGCCTGGCATGTAATCAGTCCTGGGTTTGACCCACCTCAAGCCAGGGGGGTAAAAGAAAGGGATCATGATAGTACGTCCAAGGCCCATGCCACCAACACATCCAACACTCAACACATCCCCTCATACAACGAACAAGTAATCACACTCGTGAACCACTATGCAAGCATAAATTACCTCACACCAAAATGCACAAAGTGTGAAAAACGATCTTCTCAACATAGGTGGTCCTTTCCACCTGATCACAATGCAAGTCCCTTCACTGAAGAGCAAACCCATAACATTATAAAGAAAATAAAGAACTCTACAAGCACAAGGATGAAAATGCAACCTGCACCGGAAACATTTAGGGCCAGACAACATCCAGGCACTCACAAACATTAGTAACTTTTCATATGCACACTGCACCTTTGCCAACACTTGGAAATACGGAATAATCCTCACTATATTCATACTAAGCAAAAACCCAGCATACCCTTATTCATACAGGCCCATAAGACTACTTAGTAAACCAAAATAAATAACCAGACACTTGATTCTGAACAAAGTCACACCTCACATTTCCCTTGCTCCCTAACAGCATGATTTTAGAGCACTACAGTCCACAAACTCCTTACTAACCAATCTCTTACAACATGTATTTGACAGCATCTCCTCCACGAGACCCACACAACATACACTTCTTACAAAGACTGACATTTGTAAAGTCTTCTATGGTATTCCTGATGCATTCTTATTGCTAAAATCTTCAACATACACAAGGAATACAACACCAAACACTATTTTGCCACCTAGCATGCAGACAAGCACATGTGACATTCCAGGGAAAGTCCTCAAGAACATGGAACTTCCCTACTGGAGTTCCTCAGGGCTCAGTTCTTTCACCTACACTCTTTAGCCAACAGATGCAAGATATTCCCACACCAAAACTGCACACAATCATTGTTTCATATGCAGATCATATTACAATAACAAATAAAAACCACATCAAACATGCAGCATGCTCAATACAGAACACTTCAGGTGGTGGTTGCAGACGATAGGCTGCTCCTGCCAAGTCCACCACCACAATTTACCACCAGTGACAATCATAAGCAAGCCAAATGGTTTCCTGTAAACCATTTACTATGCTGGGTGGTAACCACATAACCAAATTATGGCGCCTGGTGGTTTAGTGGTCTAATTAAGGCGCTCCAATCGGACTGACCCGGTGAAGGTTTATATCCAAGGGATGGTTGGGGTTTATTGCTCATGTAATGTCACTCAGGGATGAGTGAGGCTGGTCACTCTCTCATCTTAAATGTCAGGATCAACTTGCCTAGCCCCAGGCTCCTATGCTCCTCAGGGGGCAATGTAGGATTGGATAATGGATGGATAGATGGATGGACAATCACAAACACATATACACCCCTAACATCACGCTTAATGATGTATCTGTGCCACATACCTCTTCCACCAAGATCCTTGAAGTAACATCAACACTGGACACACTTCTAAGGTCCATATACAGGACTTAAAGAGGCAATCCATCTCTAGACAGAAATGCACTCAAACTCTTGCAGAGACAACTATTAGGCAACAACAAGAAACTCTCCCAGCTCTACAAATATCAGAAAAGTGATGTCTGCACTCCTCAGCATGGGCTCCCACCCTACCTAAAATTCACTACAGAACGCCATACAGAACAGTACTGGCTCCAACAATAATACTCCGGAATTCATTTACCTTCTGAACCTACAGTCTTCACCATTAGAGATTATCTCAATATGAGCACACAATTCAATACAGCAGCTTGTGGTAACAAACAACACCCATATCATTATATGACAGAACCACACAAGAAAATAAAATCATCCCGATACAATCATTGCTAGACCCTCTTAAATAACATCCGACCTCTACACACCCCTACACTGACACTGAACAAACACTTACACACCCACTTCACAGGCTGGGCAACAACACAACTATCATAACACTATAGTACAAGCCCACTCCCTTCCATGACATCCATCCATCAGAGGTATCATTAAACAGAGACAATTGAGTTCGCCTAGCAAGGCTTAGATCAAGATACCACTCAGCTCTCCAAAGCAACTAGCTTAGATTTGGGTTGGGTGGAGTCAAAGACAACACGTGCCCTGATTGTAGATTAAACTTACATGACATGATAAATACTGTATAACAGAGCACTGCACAGTACATGAAACACCAAGATGTAAACATTAACAGCATGGGGAACCCATGGGATAACCCCACTGGGACAGTTGCTTATCTGTAGTTGACAGGTCTGCTTGATCAGATGGACCAGGATTCAGCAACAACAACAACAGAGAAACCTTTAACACAAAAAAGATCTCTGGAAGAACATGGATGAAGCAGCCAGATTCCTACAATTCACTGGGTTCACATCCTCATAACTTATTTTAACAACAATAGCAAACACTGCTTGAAGAACTGTAGTTAAGTGTGGATATGAAATCAGGACGTCTTGTATGCATTTTTTAGTTATCCACTATCCACCCAAATATTTTTCTTGATATCTGACTTATCCATTATCTGGCTGGACAGTAAATCTGTTTTCCAGTGCACTTCTACTTTTGAGAATTCACTCAGTAGGGCGAAATAAAAATATTAAACATTCATTATCAATGCTATGCAGAAATATTTGTCTTTAGGCTACCATCCCAGTAAAGGACTGTTTTTAACATCTGCAGAGCTCCTCAATAACTTGGGTAGTGTATATTGTGTCAAACTGACACCAGATGAAAGCCACTGAAACTATCTTAATTAATACTTTTATTGCTCCCGAATCATTTGATTATATTAACCTGGATAATGCAAAGATACTTCATTCAGCTTCAGGAAACCTCCAACAGCTGATGGTCTAAAAATGAAATTTTGTATCATAAGATGTGCTGCATTAACAAATTTAAAAAACATACATCTTTAAACTATACTAGAATGATTATAAAAATCAGACTCAGTCTGATACACTGTTTCTAATCCTTTCCCATTCTCATCATCACTTTTTTATTTCTAATCTTGCATTTCTTATCACTGCCCCTTTTGTGTTTCATGTATCATGTATAGCTTCTTGTGACTCCTGCACAGTACAAACCCTAGCAATTACCTGCCTCTCCTTTGTCTAGGAAGTGCTGGTGTTTCACTACATGTGGAAGACAGAAAACTACTTGTCTTCCAATAAGCTCCACACTATATTTGTCGTCACTTTATCAGTAAAGCATATCCAACACAACGTAAGCAATGCTTGTCCTCATATGAACCATTTGGTTGTACCTGTATTTAGGTGTATGCAGTGTGAAGCTACTGAAAGTTATAGCAGCAATGTATCCAGTTTAAATGTTGGTACAATGAATGTACAATATATCTTATCAAGATGTCTGTGATTGGCCATACAGTAAATGTTTTTCTTGAATAATGAGTAATATGCAGATATATTGTTTAAGACTATAATAAATATTTTGTGTTAGCACTGGCATTTACACACACACAACTAAAAAGCTGAATCAGCTACGTGAATCTAACAATACATAATTAATACAGTAGAAGCTTGATATAATGGACTAATTCAGCCAACCCCTATTCCGTTTCATCAAATATTCCGTTTTTACCGGAATTTTCCAGATATTTGCGATTTTTCCCATATTTCCCCCCTAATTCATAACCTGAAGCCTACACAGAGTTGCTACTAAATACTGTAGCTTCTTTTGCTACACACACATGCTGCCTATGCTAGACATAATGATACAAATAGAGTAGTCAGAACCCACAATAATAATAATACAGTTTCGTTTTTCGTTTCGTCTTTGAAGCCTCCAACATGCTTGCATGAGTCGGCCTTGGTAACCTAATTGTGGCTTTCCATGCTGCTCGATCTTTGACAGCCTCCCTGTTCAGTCCTTTAACCCTGAGGTCACACTTAATGACCTTGTCCCATATCTTTCTCGGTCTACCCATCCCCCAGTATTAACACATCTCACCCTCTGCACCCAATTACCATCCCCCATCCTCTCCACATGTCCAAACCACCTCAGCCTACCTCTCCTCATCACAACACCAATACACTCCAGTCCCATCCTACCTCTCAACTCTTCCATCGTAAACCCAGCCCGCCCAAGCCTTGTACGGAGGGATGCACTGCACATCCACCTAATCACTGTCATTTCTGTACATTTAAGCCTGCGAATATCCTCTTCCTTTACTGCCCAGGTCTCACTACCATACAGCATCACACTCCTAATACATGCTGCATACAAAGACCCCTTAGCACGTAAGGAGAGTCCTCTCAATGTCAGGAGAGGCAACAGCTCCCTGAACTTCTTCCAACCACTTCTCACCCTCAACTGAGCTAACTCCAACCCCACCTCCGGCACATAACATGTCTCTCAAATAACAAAACCCTTCCACCCACTCAAGAGACTCACCTGCAAGTTCAATCTTTTCACGCCTAACAATCTCCACCTGCTCTACCCGACATGCCGCACACATAAAATCAGAATTATCTCGCAGTCTACCTCTAATACCACTACATCTCTTGTGCACCTATTTATCACAAACACTGCACAAGATGGAATTACTTCCCACACCTTTGTGGCAAACTGCACATGGCTACTCTCCCTCTCCTCTGATTGTACCGCCACCAACCCTAGATATCATCACTTTTGTTTTATCTGCATTTACCCTTAAGCGCTTGTGTCCCATACCATCTATCCACTTCTTAAATCTTTCCTCCGCCTCCTTTTCATTCTCTGCAATCAACACCAAATCATCAGCATACAACATCTCCCACGGGAGTCCATCTCTGAAGTAATGTGAGAGGGCTTCAAGTACCATGATAAACAACAAGGGACTCAAAACTGACCCCTGATGCACACCAACATTCACAGAAAACTCATCACTCAAAACTCCATTCACTCTTACCTGGGTGCGACCACCCAAGTACATGGCCATAACCACCCTAACCAGCCACTCTTCCAACCCCAGCTTTCTCATTGCCACTTCACCACTTTTCTAGGGACTCTGTCAAAGGCCTTTTTCAAATCAACAAAAACAAAATACAATTCCCTTTTCTTTCCAATATATTTTTCCTGAAGCTGTCGAACAATGAATATGGCATCAGTGGTCCTCCTGCCTGGCATAAACCCATACTGCATCTCATCAGTATTCATTCTTTCTCTAATTATACCTTCTAGAACTATCTCCATTACTTTCATTATCTGATCAAAGAGCTTTATACCTCTGTAATTTCCCATTTCCAGGGCACCACCCTTCCCTTTGTACACATTTGCAATTACACTCTTCAGCTAATCATCTGGGACAACACACTCATATATAATCATATTTATCAGGCCAGTGACTAACCTCACCCCAGTATCTCCTGAGGCCTTCAACATTTCGGCAGTCAACCCAGACACACCTGCCGCCTTCCCCACCCGCATCCTGCCTATTGCCTCACTCACAGTAGCAGCGTCAATCAAAGGCCAAGGGCCAAACACTGGATCTGCTGGCTCCAAACCTTCCCTATCCCAAACTCCTCATTCAACAACCAGCTATAATGCTCTCTCCATGCATCTTTAATATCCTCACTGTTCACCACTACCCTTCCTTCATCATTCTTCACACACTGCTCACCTACAATATCCCGATCATCCCTCTTCACCTGATTTGCCACCCTAAAAATCGTATTTTTCCTTTCCTCATGATTTAGATTATCAATTAAAAGTCTCTGTGACTCAGACTTCGCCCTGTATACCTCTCTTCTAGCCCTACGCTTGGCAACCAAGTACTCCTCCCTGTTACCACCCTTCTTCCATTCCCGGAAAAGCATTCTTTTCTCCTTAACTGCAGCTTCTACCAGGGGTGTGGAGTCGGAGTCAGGAGTCAAGGAGTCGGATACTTTTGGCTGGAGTCGGAGTCGGCAAAAATATCTCCGACTCCGACTCCTCTACGTGATCAATTCTCGTGTAGAGTACTTGGGTGCACTGCTAGGCCAGTTGTGCCACTTTGTGGGAAATTCCCACATTTTTGTGGGAGAAATTAGCAATTGTGGGAGCTCTTGTGGGAGGACATTTCAGGCAAGCAATTTGTGGGATGATTTTGTGGGAATATTGATTTAACGTGAATTTACGATATTACTGTATATACACTAATAGTACGGATGAAGTAGGTGGGGGGGCGCTCATCATCCACCCACTTAGTACAGTGATACCCTGTTGCTGGGGTAGCTCTACAATGAGTGGCAAATCAAATGATTTCCTGTAAACCAGGAAAGCATTTACAACACTGGGTGGTAACCTTATAATCAACCAACGCGTGTTCCCTATGTGACAACAAGTAGGTTGGCAGAGGGTTAGTGCCCCTCCCTGGAAAACAACTAACTAAAAATACAAACAAGAAACCTCGGACCAGGACTCACCAAAACATGACGACTAAGGACCGAACAAAGGACTTGGTATGGATAGCTACGTGGAATGGAAGGGGTGCAAATGATGAGGTGAAAGAGAGAGAGAGAGTGTAAAGGTGCTTGAGGGTGCAAAAGTGGATGTATGTGGATTAACTGAAACTAAATGGTGTGGTGAGAGTGTGAGAGAATGGCAGTATGGATGGAATATATGTGTGGGAGTAGGTGAGAATGAGAGGGCAAAAGAAGGAGTGTGTGTATTGTTGTGAGTAACAGATGGAAGGAGAATATAAGAGAGTATGGATCAGTTGGCTCAAGGGTTGTTTGGGTAAGATGGAAAGTTGGACTACAAATGTGGGCGATTGTGTGCGAGTATGCGCCAACACAAGATCGTGCAAGCAGAGTGAGAGAAGAGTTCTGGACAAATGTGGAAGCGTGCTTGGAAAAGTCTGAAAGGAATGAGAGAGTGTTTTTGATTGGAGATATGAATGGAAAAGTAGGGAATGAGAAGGATGATGGAGTAGTTGGTGAGTGGGGTGTACCCGCAGAGATGGATGAGAATAGCAGTGCTTTAGTGGACATTTGTGCCAGGAGGGGGTTGGTGATAGCTAATACCCTCTTCAGGCACAAAATGATCCATAGGTATACTTGGCGAGTGACGAGAAAGGTGGATGGTGAAATGAATAAATAAAAGGCAATGATTGATTGTGTGTGTATGGATGAAAGGATGAGACAGTGTATAATGGATGCAAGAGTATACAGAGGTTCGGGGATGGACTTTCGGACCACCACTTGGTGGTGGTCAGAATCAAAGTCCAAACAAATTGGAGAAATAGAAGGGAAGGACAGGAGGTAGTAGTTCTTACAAGGAGGGCAGAAAAGTTACGAGAGCATGGAAAAAAGGTAGAATATAAAAGGGATGTGGAGGAGCGACTGGGTAAATGTAGATTGGAGCAGATGGGGGATGTGGAAGATGTGTGCAAGATATTCACAGAAGAAATCTGTGCAGCATGAGAGCTGGTGTGTGGGATGAAGAGAAGATGAAAGGGGATGCAGGGAACAGCATGGTGGACTGTAGAGGTGAGAGAGGCTGTGGCACAAAAGAAGAAAGCATTTAGTGAGTGGATAAGAAACAGGGGAGTCGAGGACATTGAGAGACGGAAAAGAGAGTTATATGTAGAGAGGAAGAGGTGAGAAGATTAGTGAGAGAGAGTAAGAAGAGAGTGGATGAGGAATTTGGAAGGAATTTCAGTATAAAGTGGAGGGAATGTAAAAAAAAATGTTCTGGAAAGAGGTAGAGAGATTTAGACAGGGTGGTAAAGAAGGCAGTTGGGGAGTGAAAGATAAAAATGGTAGACAGCTAGTGGAGAAGGGAGACAAGGTGAGCAGATGGAGAGAACACTTTAATGAATTGTTGAATACAGAGAATGAAAATAATGCAAGTATAAGTGGCTGGGGAATGGCTGGGAGAAGGAGGGATGTGAGAAGAGAGGAAGAAATCAGCAGGATGGAAGTTGCGGAAGCAATGAAAAAAGTTAAAATGGGGAAAGCTCCAGGAAATGATGGAGTGTGTGGTGAAATGCTGAAGCATGGGGGAGAGATAGTAAGAGAATGGATGTGGAAGACGTGCAGATTGGCCTGGGAGGAAGGTAGAGTCCTAGAGGATTGGAAGTCAGGTATAATTATTCCTCTGTACAAAGGAAAAGGGGAAAAAGAAATGTGTGGTAATCATAGGGGCATTTGCCTTCTTAGTGTAATAGGAAAGGTATGTGGTAGGATACTTACTGACGGAGTTAGGGAAGTAACAGAGGAATTAGTTGGAGAAGAACAGGGAGGTTTTAGGAAGGGAAGAGGTGGTGTAGATCAGATATTCATTCCTAGATCTTTAGTGGAAAAGTTTCTAGAGAAGGGAAAGAAGTTGTATGCAGCCTTCATGGATTTGGAGAAAGCATATGACAGGGTGGATAGACAAGGGTTGAGGAAAGTATTAAGAATATATGGAGTGGATGGGAAGCTGTTGAAGGCCATGAAGAGTATGTATGAGAGTGCTAAGGCCGCAGTGTGTATGGATGGTGAACTGAGTTAATTTTTCTATCTGAAGGTTGGATTGAAGCAAGGCTGTGTCATGTCTCCATGGTTGTTCAGTCTGTATATGGATGGGATTATAAAAGATACAACTTACCGGTAGGGCAGTGGATGTTGGAGCGGCCTTAGAGAGGGAGGGCAGTGTTTGGAAACTCCCTGTACTGTTGTTTGTAGATGATACTGTGTTGTTAAGTGAAGACGAAAGGGAGCTGCCAGGCTTGGTAGATGTGTTTGGGAAAGTGTGTATGAAATGGAATCTAAAGGCAAATGTAGGGAAGAGTAAAGTGATGGTCCTCGATAGAAGTGAAATCAGTGAATGTACAGTGAGACTGGATGGTGAGGATATAGAGAATATGAGTGCTTGTACTTGGGTAGTGTGATGAGTAAGGATGGAAGTTTAGAGAGTGAAGTGCTTGAAAGGGTGCAGCAGGGAAGAAAGGCTGCTGGTTCCTTGAAAGCAGTGATAAGGAACAGGGAAGTGAGCATGGAAGTGAAAAAGCTACTACATGATAGTATTGTGATACCAACTCTAACGTATGGAAGTGAAGCTTGGACCTTGTTGGAGGGACAGAAGTCAAGAGTGAGAACAGTGGAAATGAGTTATTTGAGAGGAGCATGTGGAGTCACATGGGGAGATAGACATATGAGGAAGTGAAGGAGCATTGTGGTGTGGATGTGGATGTGATAGGAAGCGTAAGGAGAAACACATTAAAGTGGTTTGACCATGTGGAGAGGATGGAGAGTGAGAGACTGATGAGGAGAGTGTATGTGGGTGAGGTGGAGGAGGGGAGAGGGAGGGGGAGGCCAAGGAAGGGATGGAGGGATGGAGTGGAGAGGTATATGACAGATGGGGGTGTGAGCTGAGAGCAGGGCAGTGAAATGGCAGGGGACAAAGCGACGTGGAGGCTATTTGTTTGTGGCCACCCCTTACGAGATTAAGGCGTCTGGCAATAGATAGATAGAAGTAAACTTGAAAATATGTAAGTAATGCAGTATACCTACTTCTGTACTGCAGAAGAGGGGAAGGGGGAGGGGGGGCGG